>JAODAL010011704.1:0-98709 GCA_025379985.1 Phyllomedusa bahiana
CTGATGCCACAAACGTCTTTACCATAAAAGAGATTCTGGATATGAGCATGGTCAGAGGGAAGCGTCTTTTTCTCATTGACTGGAAGGGGTTGGGGCCTGAAGAAAGGTCCTGGGAACCAGAAGACCATAATGTTATCCGGAGATTCCTTAAGGCCAGAAAGAGAGGGGGCCAAAGGAGGGGATACAGGTGCACCCATGTTCCCCCTGCGAGCGGCGCCGCGACCAGCATGTTGGGCTGCGGCAGCGGTCGTTCCACCAGCCAGGTGCCTGCCTACTCACCCAGCCACGCTCCTGCCAAAGCTCCTTTCTCCTGGCGCGCGCGTCCCCGCTTCCTAGGGCGCACGCGCGCAACAACACTGTTAAATTTGAAGAGCCAGCACACCGGTTATTGGGTATTGCCGGTTGCTGCCCCTATTTAAGTCTGCCTTGTCCTGATCCTGTTGCCGGATCTTTAGTGCCTCACCACCTAAGGAGAAAGTGTTCTAGTGTCTTGTTCTGATTCCCCATGTACCGTATCCTCTGCCTCCGTCCCTCGTCAAAAACCATTGCCGCCTGTCCTGACCTTACCGCCTGTCCCCGACTACGAGCCTGCCTTACGATTCTGTACCATGCTACACCACGGCTGCCGCCCCAAGCACGTCAGGGGTAGCGACCTGGTAGACTCCAGCCACAACAAGTCCATCCCGCTTTGCGGCGGGCTCTGGTGAATACCGGGACCTACTTAGATTCCACTCCCTGGTGTGGCTTACACCGTCGCTTGCGGTGGTCCAGAAGATCCACTACTGCTGACCCTGACAATGCCCTTAGTCTGCTTGTATTCAGCAAACTGTTTGCGGGCTTTCTTGTGCCTCACCTTTAGAAGAGG
The DNA here is from genome assembly GCA_025379985.1 of Phyllomedusa bahiana. NCBI lineage: Eukaryota > Metazoa > Chordata > Amphibia > Anura > Hylidae > Phyllomedusa > Phyllomedusa bahiana. The sequence continues at coordinate 866 of JAODAL010011704.1, forward strand.
CTTCCTTCTGGGATGACAGCCATGCAGATCAATTCGATGCAGTGTGGGGCGTATGATCCAAGTACTAACAGGCTCAAGCCCCCCTCACCTCCTTAACCTCTGCAGCAATGTTGGCTTTATGTAGAGCAACAATTCTTTTTTTAAGATCCACAGACAGTTCTTTGCCATGAGGTGCCAGTAGGAGAAAGTGTGAGAGCGATAACACCAAATTTAACACACCTGCTCCCCATTAACACCTGAGCCATTGTAACACTAAATTTACACTGTTATAAGAGCTGTATACTGACTACTTTAAATTGTATCAAAGTGTCATGTCTTCATTGTTGTCTAATGAAAAAATACAATACAATGTTTACAAAAATGTGAGGGGTGTAGTCACTTTTATGAGATATCTGCACCACCACCCCCCATTTTTAAAGCAAATCTCACCCTCAGACAAAGGCATGGGTGAAACACGTGTTTGGGGCTAGTGGCATTTCCGAGGAACCAGTATCATTGGTATGACAGTCACCTATGGAATTTGACCCTTCTTAACATTGGTCCATGCACTTCATATTGATGTGTTACTGTGACATGAACACAGTCTCTATGCACTGTTATGATGTGCACCTCTTTGTTGTTCTCTGTTACCAGTGTTCTCTGATTGCTGGTTCTGACCCTTTGCTTTTGGACTTTGACTATTCTCTGCCTGCTGCCTGCCCTTTCTGCCAGTGACACAACTACGCCTCAGCCTGCTTCCTCTGTTCCTTGCTGCACCTCGGCCACATCAGGGTTAGACACCTACAAGCCCCCCGCAGCCAAGTTCACTCTGCCTTGCGATGGACTCAGATGAATACCGGGAGGCTACTTAGGCTCCTGTTCCCTGAAGTGGTTCAAGTCCTGGCTTACGGTGACCCTGCGGATCCACATCCATTCACTGACACTTTACTTCCAGCACCTATATTTAATTTATTCGTAGCTGTGCCTGTATATTTAATTATTTATTTCAATAATCATGCAGGTGTATGCACAATGGGCGACATGTATGTAAAATAGATGACAATTTTTTGCGCTCATTAGTAGCATTGCCCTTAAACTGTTTTGGATATCCTTCCACAAGCTTCTCACAATAGTTAGTAGGAATTTTGTCCCATTTCTCCTGACAGAACTGGTGTAACAGAGCCATGTTTATAGGTCGTCTTGCTCGCACCTGCCTTTTCTGCTTTGCCCACAAATTTTTAATAGGATTGAGATCAGGGCTTTGTGATGGCCTCTCTAAAACATTGACTTGGTTATCCTTAAGCCACTTTGTAACCAGCTTTAACTTCCTGGCGGATGTTTTGAGATGTTGCTTCAGTATTGCAGCATAATCTTCTTTCCTCATGATGTCATCTCTTTTGTGAAGTGAACCAGTCCCTCCTGCAGCAAAACAACCCCACAACATGATGCTACCATCCCTGTGTTACACAGTTGGGATGGTGGTCTTAGATTTCCAAGCTTCTCCCTTTTTCCTTCAAACGTAACAATGGTCATTATGGCCAAACAGTTCAATTTTAATTTTGTGAGACCACAGGATATTTCTCCAAAAATGTAGGTCTTTGTTCCTGTGTGCATTTGCAAAGATTAATCTGGCTTGTATATGTTTCTGTTGGAGTAATGGCTTCTTCATGGCAGAGTGGCCTTTCAGCCCATGTTGATACAGTACTCATTTCACTGTGGATAAGGACACAATATTACCAGCTTCCTCCAGCATCTTCACAAGGCCTTTTGATTTTGTTCTTTGGTTGATATACACATGTCGGAGAAAAGCACGTTCATCTGTGAGACAAAGAACCCTTCCTGAGGGTATGATGGCTGGACATTCCCATTTTGTTTGTACTTGTGTATAATTGTTCGTACAGATGAACAAGGCACCTTCAGGTATCTGGAAATTGCACCCAAGGATGATCCAAACCTGTAGAAATCCACAATTCTCTTCCTGATATTTCCTGATATCTTGACTGATTTCTTTAGACTTTCCCATGATGTTCCACACAGAAACAGTGTGTTTCTGGTGTGAATTAAAATACATCCACAATTGTGTCTCTAACTCAGATGTTGCCAATAAACCTATCTGAAGCTTCCAAAGACTTGACATCATCATATGGGCTGTTCCAAATTGTTTAAAGGCAAAGTAATCCTAGTGCATGTAAACTTTTCACTTTGCAGAAAGAAATAAAATGCCTTAAAAATTATCTCTCTCCCATTATTCTGGCATTTGGCAAATATAAATAATTTTGGTTCCTAATTGACCTAAAACAAGTAAGGTTTATTCTGATTTCATGTCGGATAGTGAGAAAAATATGCAGATGTGTCTTTTTATATAGTGTATGGAAACTTCTGGTTTCAACTGTACATATTAAAAAAAATATATAAACACATTATAATATGGAAAACCCCTTTAAAGAGGTTGTATCATTTCATTAACTGGCCTTCAGAATAAGGGGACAGTGAAAACAAGTAACTTTGCAATTAGATATCATTAGCAAAGCTGTCTTGTTCTCACAGTATTCCTTATCTTCTGTTTCTGTTTACACTGATATCCAGTCCTGGTAGGATCCCTCCGGATCCCTCCTCCTTGCATTTCACTAGCTGAGAGCTCATTTACATTCTGTTCGGCCCTCGGTCGGTCGTATTCAGAGGAGCGAGAGCATTCCTGTCTCTCTCACTCAGAGTAAAGGACCGACACATTTTCACTCTGCACAGCCAGAAGAAACAGAATAACACTGCAGGGCTTCTACAATCAGGAAACAGCACAATTGTGTGTCGATCCCAGCCTCCATGAGTTAGAGGCCGTAGCAATTTCTCTCTGCACACCTAGCAGAAACACACTGCAGCAGATTCTACAATCAGAAAACATAACAGTTGTGTCTCGGTGCCTAACTCTCCTGCATAGAAGGGAGATCTGTGCCGTTCATAGAAAGCTGGAACAACTGTTACAAATCTCCAGCTGTGAGATCAGTGCTCAGTCTAGATTGAATGCAACCTGTTGTATGTGTACAGCTCTTATAAATAAGACTACAGAGGGAGAGACACAGTGACATGTGGACTCAGAGAGGGAGGGGGGGGAGTCTCGGGAGCCACCATGAACAGTGAAGGGGGGATGATGTCACCCAGCTGGGAGGGGAAGAAACGCCCCTGCATTTCTAGAACTGAGAAGCTGAGAGCAGTATGAATCAGCCGAACTAAAGAAGCGATACATCCCCTTTAAGGGAGCTACTACGGCTTAAGCCAAAGTAATAGGTGAGAGAATATCATGTGAGAGGAGATGATCAGCAACATCTGGAACAGTTGATTCTGGCAGGTCTGCTGTCTGGATTGTTCAGTAGCCAGATCGAGGCTTCTGGGAAGGGAATGTTAATAGGATTCATGGCCTTTAACACTTTAATCCCTATACAGGATTTTGAACTTCGCCACAGGGAACCCCCAGTTTGCTAAGCCCAGAGTAGTCTTCAGAAGCAACAGCTGAAGACTCCAAGCATGGTATCAAAGGAGCGGGAGTTTAGCATAGTCATGCAGGCAGACCTCAGTCAATATGAAGGTCAGGGCATTCAGAGTTTTTTCACAACGTAGGACAGACAAGTGGTCAGTGCAGGGCACAGAAGAACAAGGATAAGCTCAGGAAACTAACAAGGTGAAACAATGGAGTTAATAGGTCAGCAGGATACCTGTGCACAAAAAATAGGAATGTGACAATGTTATTGCTCAGGCAGGGAACATGGGTAGACAGAAACTTAAATAGTCTTGTGCAAAATGTGCCAAAGGGGAAGGAAACAGAATTTTAGGGAGACACCCAGGCGCCATTTTTTTTTGCTCGCATTAGTTGAATGTGCCTGAATCTATGAATCTGTTCTACTGCAGTTCTTAGATTTAGCACCTTATAGCTACAAAGCAACAATTCAGGCTCAGGTAAACCCCTTTTAAAGTGCTCTACCTGTTCCAGCAGTAATGCACCTGGATTTGCCGTGCTGAAGCTATAAATGTGTAGAATACTACAGTTGTAGTGCGACACACCTCCAGCACACCCCCGATCTTAGACACATTACAAAGTGCTATGGGCGCCTGTTAATGCCCCTGATACTGCAGTGCGCCTGATTAAAAATAGAGCGAACAGGGCTGCGCTAGTCTTCGGGAGTAAAAGACGGCAGAATTCTTGCGCAGCCCCGTTCATACATGTCGCCCTTAGTGTCTACTCTCCCATTAAAAGGTAAGAAGCCCGCTTACATGCTTAACACAGGCAATGAGGTCCCAGCAGGCCGAGAATAGTGGTGCACTGGATTATCCTATTAGGAAGGAAAGGCATATAGCAGTGGGGTATTAAGCAAGGTATTGTGAGAGGTAGGACTTTTGATGTAACCGGTGTAGTCTTTCTGCGGAATAGTGGAATTTATATCTGTAGGTTAAAATAAATTAGTTGGTAAAACAATCTGTGAGATCCACTTGAATAAGGCCTCAGCCTATAAAATGAGTATATGTACCTTGCTATCTGCATCAATCAATCATTAGCTTAGTGCAGGAAATCTGCTGCTCACCAAGCTGAGTCAAAGTTCAGCTACATCTCTTAAAGAGGTTGTCTCACTGCATCGATTCATCTTACCTGAGTCATGTTTTCTCGGTTTCATTTTTTAATTCAGAGGTATTTACCGGCTTCTTTTGGCCTGAGGTGAGGAGCTGCTGAGGACACCAGATCTGTAGCTATAGTAACCAGCGCCGGCAGCCTATCAGGAGAGATCGAACAGGTCTGTAGTTATATAGACCTGAGGAGCTGCTGCAGCCCATACAAGAGGGGATATCTAGTAATAGGTAGGACACTGTTAATGGACACATATTGCAAAGTGACTTGATTTCGCAAGATCTTTAACATAAAAAGCAATCCTTGTAGTGAGACAACCCCTTTAAATAACAGTGTATCAACACTTACAATCGGTTAAGACCCATTTTGGTCTTTATGACCTGTTTCTTACAGGTGGTCTCCATGACAGATGTATGTGTCAGTGTTCAAATAGAGTATCAGTGCTCTCTTCATGCTAACCCAATATCTTATGGAGCCACATAATCAAGCTCTTTAGGAATAAACTGTAGAGAGTATAATAAACTATGAAGATTGGGCTTAAAGCGATTTTCTTACCATGCTGTTTCTCAGAGCCTGCTCTTTATAGCCAGCTACAGGCTCCCACGTCCTATTCAGGTTGTGGGTGGTGCGGTAGCAATGACTGGAATATCAGCTCTGCTATTCCTAGCTGAGCCTGTTAGAAGGATGTTATTGATGGAGAGGTCTAAACTGCAGGACAAAAGGCTACAGAGCTCTAAGGCTACATACACACAGCAGAGGACAAAAACTGTTGGAAAGATGGCAGCTTTTTGTCCGATGCACAACCACGGTTTTTGTCACAATCCTGCAGGCCGGGAGTATAAGAGGACAACCAGTAACGGGCTATAGTTTTCCTGGCATTAAACAAGAGTTCAGTAAGGCACGTACGAATAACCGGGGATGGGTAATCCTCCGGTTCTAAGTATAGCAGACATAATTTTGGGTCATCGGGTACAGGGCAACCCATTTTGTCATTCAAAAACCTGAGGACTTGTTGCCAAAAGCCTTGGATTTTTGGGCAGGCCCACAATAAGTGGAAAAAGGTGCCTGGGCCAGAAAGACATTTTGGGCAGACATCAGGAATCTCTGGTTTGCATTTGGTTGGTGGTTGGTTTTAATTTTTTTGCTGTCGGCTCGTACAATTAAATATATGGGAAACCGATGGCAAAACAACATGTTCCTAAATCCGGCACCAGAAAACTAGTTGAAAGAATCAACCTGTGTAGACTACAGGTCGTTTTTTTCTATTAAAGTCTATGGGTTTGATAAACGGTCAGATTTTCAGGGGTTTCAAAATACTAAAACCGACAAAAATCCGACCGTTTTTGTCTGCTGTGCGGACTTAGCCTAAAGGTTTAAAGTTAGTTAGTAAGAAACATAAAAAAGCTCCTGTGCTGCTGATAAGACACAGCAGGAAATTAGATCACCCTCCTAGCCACTGGTAGAACAGTGAGAGGTGGTCAGTAACCTAGGGAAGCTTGTGTAAACATGAAGGAAACAGGAGATGCTCAAACTCTGAAGGGAAGCAAAATCAGAACAGCAACATATTTGGTAATAATCTTTATTTACTTTTCCTTTGCCTACATGTTTAAAGCTAATAAATGTGGTGAGAAAACCCCTTAAAGGGGTTTTGCCATGATCTCATGTTGACGTGGGATACTCCAAAACGGGTATTTAATCACTTTTCTAAATATATTTCGTTAAAAAAAAGTGAAGCCTCTGAATGCTACAGCCTGACTTACATGCCCTTGGTTTCCTGACAGTTTACCTTAGACACGATCAGGAACTGACAGGAGCTGATCTGGCCACGCTTGCATTGTTTGCACTTCTTATCTGATGGCAGTGAACATGAATGAGCTTGTAGCGGGCGATGCCGCGCTCCGGCCCGCGGGCCACAGGCGCACCCGTGCCCTCTCTCTGGGATCCCTGCCCGGGACGGTTGGCGCTGCTGGCCACGGGACGGGCCGCGGGCGCGCTCGCTCCGGTCACTCACCTGACCTCGTTCCTGCTCTGTCGGCGTCCTTTGCCGGCCGCGGCGCGCGTGCCCACTCTCTAGCGCGCGCTCGTCCTCCTACATATAAAGGGCCAGCATGCCAATAATTGGCTGCTTTTCAGGTGCTGCCCCTATATATTGGTGACGTCAGCGGGACTTCCTTTGGTGGATCTATGTCGCCCCGTGCCCTAGAGAAAGCGTTCCAAAGCATATCTCGCCTTACCGTGTACCAGACCCCGTGCTACGTTTCTCGACTCCGAACCTCTGCCGCCTGCCCTGACCTTCCTGCCTGTCCACGACCACGAACCATTGCCACCTGCCTGACCTCCACGGCTGCCCATGACTACGATTCTTGGACTACGATTCTGTACCTCGCTGCACCTCGGCCGCCATCGCAAGCAAGTCACGTCAGGGGGGATGACCTGGTAGCCTCACGCCTCAGCAAGTCCATCCCGCTTTGCGGTGGGCTCTGGTGAAAACCGGGGGCTACTTAGATTCCGTTCCCTGGCGTGGCTTAGCTATCATCGCTTGCGGTGGTCCAGAGGGTCCACCACCCAGCCGTTACAGAGCTTTGAAGGGACTGGGGAGAAAGATCTTGTATCTTTTATATAGAGAATCCACTGGTTGTAATGTAATTATCTGAGTAAACATACAGGCGCTCCCTGCTTCTTTTTAGTGCATCTTTCTTAAGTGACCCAACAAGGTTTCTTGCTTCATTATTTTTCTTTTCTCATCTCTTCTTCTTTCTTTTTTTTTTTGCTTTTATCTTGTTTTAAAAACCGTTTTTGTCCCTTTTATAAACCCCCGTTTAAACCCCCGTTTCTTGGGGCAGATATTACACACCCCACTACTATATTTTTTTTAAACAGGGCTTACCCCCCCCGCGCTGACTATCCTATCTGTTTGTTAAATTTCAATATTTCTTAATTGATGACTTGACTTGTATGATAAAGAAAATGTATCAATTATTAAAAACCACCAAACATTCTGATAACTTCACTCTGGTCCACAGCATAGTGTTTCCAGGGATTAATTCTACAAAAAAAACCAAATGTTTCTAAAGTTCAGGGGCCAACAGAGCACATCTGATTTGCCCAGAAGTCCTCAGGAAAAAGGATTCTTATATTCTTATATTATTTTTCTGGGTAGCTAATTTGGGACACAGTTATTACTGGCATGTGTATTGCCCATTGTTGAAGGTCATAGGAATATTATATTTGCCTTTTGAAGCACACAACATTAAATATTTCCAGCACACTGTCTTAGCAGAGATCAATAAACATAAATCCATATACTGCATAACCTTCTCATTGGACGCATTTGTGTCTCTGCAGCTTGGACTAGAAACCTGGCTTATGCTCTTCTTGTCTGGTAAATGCTGTCTTAGGTTATGTGAATTACATGATTGACTGTAATGAGGATTTCAATGTGGATTCTGCTTTAATTTCCTAATTTCCTTGTTAAAATCCACACTGTAAACTACACCCTGGATTTTCTACACCACGGATTTAAAATACATGATGTGGAAAAAAAAGAACATGTACATTCTTTTGAGCAGATTGAGTGGGATGGGCGGCAGCGAGGGGATGCGTGCAAGGGGTGTTTGGTTAGCCTCATTGTAATGGAGCTAACTCATGTCAATATAAGAGGCAAAAACGCCTTTGTAAATGAAAATCTTTTTCAGAAATCCGAGGTGTTGCAGAGCAAACTATTTCAGAAACACATGGGACGGTTCCATCTGACGTGTGAACATACCCTTATTATGTAGCCTTTCCTTGTTATCTTCATAGTTGTTCATTGTCCATCATGACACATGATTGTACCACTAGTGATATGACTTGTCAGCTATTACAGGATCCAGTGTTTTCTTTCTCAAAACAACATACTATAGCTCACAACAAGGTTGGGATATTTGTACAGACCAACAGTCATGAGTTGGAAACTGGCTTGTGTCCCAGGATGCCAAGGAATTTGCCTGCCTGCTCGTTACTGTATGTGGCTCCTTACTTTCTTACTTTTTCAGAGTATAAAAGTATTTTGTCTGTTCTGTTGGATTGTTCTGTCTTGTAGTCGTGTCTTGTAGTCTAGTTTTGTCTTGTAGTATAGTTTAGCTTGTCAGGCTGAAGTTCCTTGTTTCTTGTCTCAGTTTTGTTTGGCCAAGTTCTGGACTTTGTAGTTTTTGAGCAATACAGATGTCTAGTATCTGTTGGGCCTTGCCCAGGACTGGGTCCGAAAGTAACCTTTTGTATTAGGGTTAATTGTAGCTGAGGGACATATTTGTGGAAAAGGCTTAACTTTAAGGATATAGGTTTCGGTGTAAGGCTACGTTCACACGCAGGGACGTTTTTTGCCGGCAATTATGCTGTGTGCTCGGGAGCGGGGGCAGGGCAGACATTCATTATTCACGGCGTGTATATGTCGTGAATAATTGACATGTCCCTTCTCTCCCCACTTGGCGTATTGTCCGAGCGGGGAGAGGAAACATAATCCATAGTTCTCTATGAGAACTGTGGATCACTGTAATTATTGGGACCTATCTCGCACCGTATTTAGCGCAGTACGGCGCGAATTACGGGGCAAGATACTTCCCAATAATTGCTGTGTGAACATAGCCTTAGTTGTAGTCATAAGGTGAGCTATTAAGGGATAGTGCTTGAGACAGTAAGCTAGGGACACATATTGCTATTACACTCTTGTTCCTGTTGTGTACACGCATTTGAAACTCAACCAAACTGTGTACCTGTCTTCATCTGCCCAATGACTGCGGAATCATTTAGTGGTGAGTCCTTTGATTGATGTGCTTTGTATGGCTATTTCATCTGACTGCTGTTGTACTTCCCTATGTATATTAATCTCTTATTACACCCTGTGTGCATGGCAAGGGTGTAACAGGAGTACAAACATGGCATACCTGTGGGCCTTCATTAAGACCTTGCTGCTATGACATCCAGACAGCACCCTGAAATTGTCACATCGTACGAATCGGAGGCTGCAATCAACTGCAGCTCAGCAAGTAGCAGGTACTAATTGTGGAAAACAGCTGTCACCCAGCACATATGGAGCAGGCTCAGCTCAGGCTCCATACTCTCTTTGTACTGCCTTGATGTACAGGAACATCCAGATGCACTAAGGGGTTAAAAAAGTCTAATGAACCATGCAGACATGTTTCTATGAACCTGAAATCATAAAATAGTAAACCTTGTAATATCGTACCAGTTCTACAGTTGTCCTGACATTCCTTGTTTCAAAGTTCTGTAACTACAATGGCCAATTATTAGAATGCTAGGCATTTCAGGGGAGCCAAGGCAACTTCACCCCCCAGTGTACAGATGCATCTATCCACACCCATGCTACATTTTTGCATCCTTATTATGGATGTAACACACAGACACCAGCATCCTTCCCTTGGTTTACTAACACAACCTTTAGTAGTATAATGTAAAAAGGTATCGCCTGATTTCTTCACTCTTCTTCTAACACAACCTTTGGGAGTCAGTGTAAAAATGTCACAAATCTTACAAAACTTCTTCAAATCCCATTTCTCAGAAAGACAAATGATTTAGCTTTAAACTACATAGACAAGAGGAGACAGCTTCTCCCATTCTGAGGTGTTGTAACTTTCTCTTCCTCTGCCAAAGTTATGCTGACATCAAAAGAATTTCATGGAGTAAGAGAGTTTCCAACCACAATTTTTTTTTCCAGAATAAAATCTCTTACTCATCTGAGCTGTTCTCATGTTCCACATTCCTGGTCCCTAATGGTCTACAATACGTTTACAACTAATATACAGCGTCCGTTTCAAATATAGGTGGGCAACCAGTATAGGTTAAAAACGTGAGTATGTATTCTTTATTATAGTAAATATATATAAAAAGAGTTTTTTAGTCTCAAGATCGTACAGTTGCAACAGACCACACCGTACTCCACAGCGTTGCAGTCGGATATCCCTCCGGCAGAGGGATCCCGACGCGTTTTCGGTGACGTGCACCTTATTCCAGGTCTGGACTGACAAACGGTAAGGATGCGGGTTAAATTGCCAAAACGGGGGCCGTGGTTCAGTTTCAGATATGGTTCTTAATCGCCCCTTAAATTTCCAAATGAAATCAACCATGATAAACATACGTTAAAAAAGCACTTATCGAAAGGGAATATCTTTTAGGTCCACATGATGGGTTATATTAATAGATTATGGACGGAATCAATAAGTGGCTAGTAGGTGGGCATATTAGTAAGGAATTATTATTTGTAATGCATAAATGTCATATTTTCATATTTTAGTCCTTGCGGTTGTCAGGGTAGTTAGTGTGAATATCCTTTAGCTTCACATTTAAGGTCGTTTCTCAAGTATGTTGCCACCTCTAGTGTTTGAAGTAACCCTTTCAACCCCAATGCAACGGAAAGTTTGTAAATCACACATCGTGTTTTCTATAAATTGTTTGGATACAGCGGTCATCGATGTAAGCCCATTGCCCCCTTACCTGGAGTCCAGAAATTGACGTTCTAATTCTTCTGTTTTAAATGTGGTGGATGTGCATCCAACATATTGTAAACAACAAGAAACGCAGAATGAAATCAAATATTATATGACATTTTTTAGTGTTACAATTAATTATATTGGCTGATTATTGTAACACTTGTTTGTGAAGAAAAGAAGTATATGTAAATTTTGACTTCCATGTAGTTGCAAGTAGGCATACACTTTGTCACAGCGAAAGGACCCTGGAGTTGTTAACCAGGTTTTTGTCCGCGTAAGCGATTTCAAGTGCTCAGAAACAACAAACTAGGGGAGGACATAGAGCCTTACATTAGGAGCTTTTCTAGAGATAAATCTAATCCTTGCCAGTAATTCTCGCCAAACTGGGAGTGTATAACAGGATGGGAAGATATTTTTTGACAATTTCCTCTACCTGTTTATATTGAAGAATACATGGTTGAGAAGGGTAATACCGAAAAATGTCCATCACGATTTTCTATTTTTTGGGTTTTCTATAGCTACGCTGTCATGTGTCATAGTATCAACTTTGATTATGGAAATTTTTTTAAATTTTTTTCCCGAATATCCCAGTTGTCATCATTTTTTCTCCAGAACAGCTTGCTGATGTATGTCAAAGTTTTTCTGGGAGCTACAATTTTCTTTTTTGTTCGAATTAATTCTCCCAGTTGGGAATGTATTGATGAAATGATCATGGGTGACAGGACATGTCGGAATGTAAGGTATGGAATTTTGTGATAATGGTTTAAGAAATGGAACAGCTTCTATTAATTTTTCTGGTGTCCCAATCAAAGGGACATCCCAAAAAAATTTTTGTCTGTGTGAGGGAAACCCGGGGATGTAAAAAATTTTTAAAATTCATATGTTAAATTTTTTGATATTTTTAAAAAAAATGCACTTTGTCTCCGGAAAAAACCCCCCCATATCAAAGGGGCAAATCGTCCCCATAAAAAGGCCCCCACCACCCATATGGGGGGCCAAAGGATTTACAATTTATGGAAAAAAGGGAATGCCCTTTCCTCCCCCCATCAAAAAGTATATTAAATTTGCGAGGGAAGGGGGAAAAATTTTTGCCCCAACCCCCCTAGATGCCCCGCATTGTTTTAGGAAATATTGTTGGTCCCAAAAGGGAAAAAAAATTGTGTGTGAGTTAGAAAAATTTTGTTTCCATTATTAAAAAATCACTAGGTTTTAAAACCCTAAAATTTTTGACTCCAGGGAAAAGGGGGAATTGGCCCCTTTAAAAAGATGTCCGCAATTTTCCAAAAAATTTTAAAGAAAAAAACCATGGTTTATTTACAATCTTTCCTTTGCATTGGGGTTGAAAGGGTTACTTCAAAAATAGAGGTGGCAAAATTTCGTGAGAAAAAGACGTAATTTGAAGCTAAAAGGATATTTTCCCCTACTTTCCCCCAAACCGCCCAAAGGGCCCAAATTTAAAAAAATGACATTTTTATGCCATTACAAAAAATAATAACCCTTTTCTAAAATGCCCCTACTAGCACCCTTTGGATTCCGGTCCATAATTTTAATATACCCATCATGTGGACCAATAAGATATTCCCTTTCTATGTGCTTTTAACGTAGTTTATCATGGTTGATTTCTATTTGGATTTTAAGGGTTAAGACCTATTGAATACTGAACCCCCCCCGGTTGCTATTTAACCGATCAGGGGGGGTCATCAGACCTGGAATAAGGTTTCACGTCACCGAAACCGTCGGTTCTCCCGGAAGGGATATCCGACTGCACGCGGTGGGTACGGTTTTTTGGCTGTTGCACTGTACGATCTTGGACTAAAAAATCTCTTTTTTTAATTTTATATAATAAAAATACTACTACGTTTTAACCCTATACTGGCTTCCCATTTATTTGAAACGGGGAGCTGTATTTTTGATCGTCTGGCTTTAGCAGGTGGCTCTCTGCTTATAGTCCTCCCGTTTTCGACTTGAACAGGTGAACAGAGCGGATTGTTTTTGATGCATATTTGTGAAGCCGTTGTTTTCCGTTGCCCTGATTCCCTGGACTATTAAACCTATATGTCCTACATAAATTCTAATACCACGTTACTACGAGTTGGAAGATAAAACCAATTAAGGGTTTTGGACTCTGATAGGAAAAAATAAGGCAGCAGTTTTTTTCAATATACCAACGGGGCCCCCCACACCAACTCCCACGTGTGAAGACTTTTTTTACCAACTTTGGAATCACTAAAAAAGAAGGAAAAAAAAAACTTGGTGGGCCCAAAGCTACCCTGTCTACTTATATAGGAAAAACAGATGATCCCGCGAGGTTTGCGTTTTAAAAAAACCTTCCCTTTCTAAAATACCCCTAAGAATTTACTACCGGGGGTGGAATAAAATTTAACCCAATTTTCTATTAAACTAATGAATTGATTGTTGAACATGAAAATAAAAAACAAAAAAAACCCCCAAAAAAAAGAAATACATGATTAAAAAACAGTCTTTGACCCATCATGCGACCCCCTGAATATAAACGTTGCCATGCTTTCTGAAAAATATATACAAACAACGGAAAGGGCTTTATAAAAATTAAAAAAGGCTAAATATGACAGAGATGGAAAGTTTATGAGAAGGGGGAATTTTATAATGGAATAAAAGAAAAGCTTACCTAAAAAACCTTTTTGAGATAAAAATATCGCCCCCCACACCCCAACGAGGAGCAGACATGTCAGTTTCCCGATATTGATACTTCGTGAACAATCATCTACATCTCTAGGGAAAATTTGATGGAAAATCTCAATTTTACAACGACCCTATAGGCCCTTATCAGCCACGTATGAACACAAGACTTATTTTAAAAGTCCCCGGGGCGGGAAAGACAACTGATAATTTTTTTTTAGAAACAGGCCAAGGTGCCGGGCCCGTAAACAAAAGAAGAGGGGTGGCAATTACAACAGTCCAGAAAGTCACGATGAGCCCGTATTAAATTTCTCATCCTTATTCTTTCTCAAGCACAAGAGTGTGTACTATAAAAGGACTGAATTTGCCCCTACTCATTCCTTAAATGTTTTTGAAATTTTAAAGACTTAACAGATTTGCTCGACTCATTCGGTTTAAAACCCATTTTTTTGCAACAAGAAGTACGGAAACACTGTCCAGTTACAGAGGGGGAAACGAAGAACATTCCTATACAAGCTCTATCCCTTCAAAAGTTTCCTTTTCATTTAAATGAATTAAAAAATTTGTGGATTTAGGACTTGAAAAGTGAACATAGTTTTTTGATAAACTGTTTTTCCCAAAATTCTTTGCCCCTAACCCACATTTTTATCCTATTCAATCACGGCCGGAAAGTTCTAGATGTCTTCCAGGAAGCATAGACAAGCTTGTTTACTCATGATTCTTTAAATTTGGGGTTCTACCAAACACACAATAATTTATCGAAGTGAAAAAATCGCTTTATTAGAACTCAAAAATAACCCTATTAAAATTAAATGGCGGAAAAGGGGGGGGGGGCCATAGGGGTGTTGACTCGGGCCCTATATAAAAAATTAATATGGAATTTTGGGGGGACCAAACCCAATATGCATCTAAAGAATGACCAACAGGGCCCCTTCCAAAATTCTCTTAAAAAATTTTTGATGGAAGGGGTCAGTTGGGATTTTTGTCTTCAACTTTGGGGGAGCAATTATATAATCCCACCCAAAAAAAACTCCAAATAATAAAAACTCCTTACCAAAGACACACAAAAACATCTTTCCCCCCCACCCTCAGACCTATATGTCGGGGATAGATTCATTTTCAGAGAAATTGGGGCCGGGTTGTTTTTCCCTTTAACCCTTTCCCAACCCCAGGGAATACGGGGAAAAACCAAAAAATAGAAATTGAAGGGCCCCTTTGGAAAAAAGGTTTTTGGGGGAACAGGTCCATGGTTTTCCCTTTTTCCACACAATTCATTTAAAATTTGGAATTTTTTAAAATTTGTGGTAAAAACGGTTTTTTTTGGAAAAGAATTTTATCCAAAAATTTTTTTTTTTTTTAAAAAAAAAATTTTAAAACATGGGGGAAAATTTGGGGGGGAAATTTTTCTCCCCCGCAAAAAAATACATGGTATGGGGGGGGGAAATCCACAGCCCCCCTCCAACAGGGGAGCCCAAGACATCTTTTTTATTCCCTCTTCAAATTTTTTTAAAAACAACAAAAAAATAAATTAAAATTAAAACCTTTTTAAAAGGCAAATTTTGGGGGGAAGGGATTACAAGAAAAAAAAGAAGTTTTCCCAAAAACCCAAACAAAAATTAAAAAGCACATGAAATAGTTCAAAAACATTAATGGGGAAAAAATTAAAAAAAATTGTGCTAAAAAACTTTGAAAATCGAAGTTTGGGGAAAAAAGGGGGCAAAGGGATATTCGGAAAAAAAATTTAAAAAATTTAAAAAAAAATTTTTCACATGAAGTTCTTGAAAACCAAAAAAAAAAAATTGGTTTATTTTTTTTCTTCTCATTTTTTTAAAAATCCCTTGGGAAAAAAAAACCCCCTTTTACACACCCATTTTAAAAAAAGGGAAAGGGGAGTTTTTTAAAAAGTTTGTGGATTTTCCCCATTTTGGGGGAAATCCTTTTAAAAACCTTTAAAAACCCCAGGGGTTTTTCCCGGGGAAAATTTGCTTACTTAATACAAAACAAAAAAAAATTTTTTCCCCCCAAAAAAAAACAAGTGTTTTAAAATTCCCAAAAATTTAAATAAATTAAAAAATTTTTTTATTGATTTTCCCTTTTTTTTTAAAATTTTTTTTCCCCCCCTTTAAAAAAAATTACCCTATTCTGACTCCGGGAACATGGCTTAAAACATTCCCCCAGATAAATTTTTAAAAAACAGATTTATTTCAAAATTTCCTTGCATTTTGAAGGTTATTAAAAATAGAGGGGAACAAAAATTAAAAAAACATTAAGTGAACTAAATATATTACTAGAGAAAACCCCAAAAAAAAAAATTAAAATTTTTTGATTACTTAATTCTCCTTTAAAATAAACCATAAATTAAATTCTCCTTAAAAAACATTTTAAAAAAATGGGAAAATAAAAATTTTCCTTTGAAGTCTTTTCTTTTTTAGGTTTTTTTTTTTGAAATTTTGGGGTTTAAAACCCCGAAACGCCCGCCCGGGGTTTATTTTTCCGCATCCGGATTTGGAAACCTGGAAAAAATAAAGTAAAAAGGGGGCCCCCCAAAAAATTTTGATCACGTGTGGGTCTAAAGGGGGTTGCACTTACACTTAACAAAAATTTTCTCTTTTTTTTATTTTTAAAAAAGAAAAATTTGTTTTTCCTTTTTCGCCATTTTTTAAAAAGGGAAATTTAAAAATTTGTTTTTGTTTTTTTTTTAAATAATTCTTCTTTTTCCCCTTTAGTTTTGTTTAACAGGGGAAAAAGGGGGATTTTTTATGAAATTTTAAAAACCCTAAAAAAAAATTTATTTTTTCCATTTTATCCTTTACTATTTTTTTTGGGGCAATAGTTTTTTTTTAAAAAAACCTTTTAAAAAAATTGAAAATTTTAAATTTCCCCCTTTTTTTTTTGGGGTGATTAAATTTTTTGGGGGGGTTGGGTAAAAAACAAACACTTTTTTTAATGAATAAATTTTTTAAAAAAAAAATTTTCCAAATTCCTTTTACCGTTTTAGAACCGGTAGGGTCCCGGGTTTCTTTGACTTAGATTTAAAATTCTTTTTTAAAATAAATTTAAAATTTTTTCGTTTTACCCAAATTGTTTCAAAATTTATTTAAACGGGAAAAAATTTAAAAAAAAACCCAAAAAAAGGGGACAGAGTTTGGGTTCCCAAGTCCCCAAACTTTTTTTTACTAAAAACTATTATTGATTTAAAGCCCCTTCCCCTTGGGAATAAAAAATTTTTTAATAGTTTTTAAAAAATAAAAAATTAAATTTTTTTGCTAATTATATTTTTTGAAAGTACTTTAAAATTTCAGAATCCCCCCCTTTGGGCCCCGGGATTGGAGTTTTTTTTTTTAAATGGGTAAGGCACTCAATACACATGTTACTCCAACACAAGTCTGTACTTTTAAACTGTCCTTAGCCAGCTTAATTCTTCAGCAGGATAAAGTGCATCCTAGGCCATCTGGTCACTGCCTAAACTCACAGAGAGTCCCTCTCTATCAGTGGTCTGGGCCTATCGCCCAGCACGACAAAGCAATTGCTCACACAGTACAGTTCATGTTTCAGGCTTCCCTCAAGCCTGGTGGTCAGAGCTTTCTCCTCTGCTCAGTTGTTGCTCCCAACTCCAGGTAGCCAACCACACCCCCGTTGGTGTCTGGACCAACAGGCTTTAATAGGCCTCCAAAGACCTGGTCAAGCCTGGCCTGGAACTGGGAACGGCCTCCCACTGACACTACATCTGAAAAGGCCAATCCGTAAATAGTTGTATCACAGCTACTAAAAGTGTCAGTAATTTAGGGTTACGGACCCAAAACTGCTGGCTTTCCCCACCGAGGCCAGGCACCCCAGTGGCATGTACCTTGCAGGTCTCTTGCTGCAACCAATCCAGTGGAAGAGAAAGTGTGACTGCCTGAGGTATGTAACGTCTGGAGTAGTGGATCCACTGTACCACTGCAGGTGATATACAACATGACTGTGTTTTCAACTCCCCAATACTTTAGATGCACCCGAAGCATCACAGAGAGTTAGAAGCATCCTCCATATAATACCCAAAAACAAGAAAAAATTCCACCTTCAATCCAGGTGCTTTTCAGTTTAAAATATTTCAAGTCTTTATTGAGTTTCCATAAAAACTTTAGAACATATCATGCAGAAGTAACAAACACACTTATGTGTTTCAGCGTTTCCACCTTAATCATAGCAATGGTATAAGCTGCTCCGAGGAGCAGAGCCTAAGGGGGTGCTGGATTTCACCAGAACCCACTGCAAAGTGGGGTGGACTTGCTGCGACAGGAAAATCAGGACAGGCGGCAAAGGTTAGTGGTCGGAAAACGTAGCAAAGAGACGGAAACATGGTAGAACAATAAGGCTTAAAGCACTTGGGCCAGACGGGGTAGACTGTGCGACCGGACTGCTTCGCGCTCTAGACGAAGTTCTTCCTGTCTCTTGGTAAAATGCACGCCTATGTGGGTGGCCAAGTCAATAAGATCACACAAGGAAGAAGGTAGATCCCGTGCAGCCAGTGCGTCTTTTATTCTGCTGGAGAGGCCCTTTTTTGAACGTGGCACACAGGGCTGCGTGGTTCCAGGACAATTCCAGGGCCAGAGTGCGGAACTGGACAGCGTAGTCTCCGACAGAGGCGTCCCCTTGGCGTAAGTTCAGGAGCGATGTTTCGGCTGAGGATGCACAGGCAGGTTCCTCGAAAATGCCACGGAATTCCGATAGGAAGGCCTGAAGATTGGCAGTCACTGGATTGTCCCTGTCTCAGAGGGGAGTGGCTCAGGCCAGGGCTTTCCCCGAGAGAGGGTTGACCACAAATGCCAACTTGGACTGTTCGGTTGGGAGCTGGTTGGCCATCTATTACACGTGCATGCAGCATTGGGTAATGAAGCCCCTTCAGAGTTTAGGGTCCCCATCAAACTTCGTTGGTAACGACAACCTTAGTTTTGGGC
This sequence comes from Phyllomedusa bahiana, assembly GCA_025379985.1. NCBI lineage: Eukaryota > Metazoa > Chordata > Amphibia > Anura > Hylidae > Phyllomedusa > Phyllomedusa bahiana. The sequence goes on from JAODAL010011704.1 coordinate 19,540, forward strand.
TGACGGGCGGCACTGGACCCACAGGGGCAGAGGATTCTGAGGAAGCCTGCGTCTGTTGCTGGACGGAGAGGAGCTGTTGCATCCTGATGGACAGCTGGTTTAACAACTGCGCCTGTTGCGCAATCAGCTGAGACTGTTGGGCCGAAATGGGAGGCACCTTGGTGGGATCCACATCCAGATCTAACTGCAATGGCTTGAGTGGCAGGTAATGGTATAAGCCGCACCAGTGAGCAGAGTCTAAGGGGTCGCTGGTTTTCACCAGAGCCTGCCGCAAAGTGGGTAGTACTTGCTGCGGCAAGCGAATGCCCAGGTCGCTACCCTTGGCGCAACTTGCCTGCAATGGTAGCCAAGGTGTGGCAAGGTACAGAATTGTTAGGCTGGCTTGTAATCAGGGACAGGCAGGAAGGTCAGGACAGGCGACAAAGGTTCATGGTCGGGAAACGTAGCAAAGGGACTGGAACATGGTAGAATAGTAATACAATCTGGAATGCTTTCTCTAAGGCTTAGAGCACTTTAGATCTGGCAAGGAAGTGAGAGAGGAGCCCAGAATATATAGGGTCAGCGGCCGGCTATAACCAACTATCGCCGCTGGCCCTTTAAATCTAGGGGAGCAGACGGGCAGAAGAGCAGGGATGAGCAGGAGCACGACTAGGTGAGTACCTGCCGGCAGAACGAGCCGTCCCCAGCGGTTTGCAAGGAGAGGGGGCACAGGTGCGCCTGCAGCCCGACATGCGTGCTGTGTCACTGCCCGTGACATTGCTCTACCACAGCACTTAAATGGCTCCTACAAAAAGTATGGTGAAAAGCTATTTCATGTAAAACCCCCGCAAAAGAAAAGGCGGCACTCTATCCATCTGGGTATAAAAAGGTTCAATCTCCAGAAACAACAAGTTTTCTTTTACCATGATAACTGTGAAGCTATGGAATAGCGCGCTCAGGATCTGATCACAGCAGGAACAGGTAAGGGCTTCAAGAAAGGCTTAAACAATTATTTACACCAAAATAATATTAATACTTATGTAGTTTTATAAAATTCTTATTAAAATGCAGATCTAGTATTATCGTGACTTGAGGAGTGAAATATTCCTTTTAGTGCACACTGGTTCATGCCTTATGGTTTTCATATTCTGGGTCAATAGGGGTAAACGAAGTTCTAAAGTCACCAATATCCCTCCATTCATCCACATCTTCTCTCCACCCTTGGTTGAACTAGATGGCCATACTGGATATCTTTTTTTTAACTGTGCTAACAAGGTAATCCCACTATACGCTTTGTTCTTTTTTTCAAAGAAATCTAAGTGGCAATAGCTGATAAAAGGACAAACCGGAATAGCAGAATCGCAGTCCAAAATTGTTCTGCACACAGATAGTCAGGCATAGCAATAACTTGATGCAAGAAGTGTTTACTCAACAAACAATATATAGATATAGAACAATGTCAACAGCAAGGTCAGACTACCGGTCAGGTCAGTGCTGCATGAAAAGACGGGTTATGTTGTACAGCTTTACATTTCAGATGGAACAAAGCAGATCTGAAAGCAGGTAAAGCTGGTAGGACTGGTCAACTGTCTAATGAATATCTTGGTTCCTCAACTTTACCGGTCCTTTTGTTTCCTTTAGAGATAAGCCACTGCTAGATGTGGCTTTTGTACTATCCCCACTGTAAACACATGCTGAGCAGAACCAGTCATGGTGGATTAAGGACTGCTTCTTCACCCACCAGACATGTGCACACTCCAGTTATGCATTTGGCAGATGAACATTCTTTTAATAATACGAAGACAGAGGACTGTGCTACAGCACTATCCTCTGTATCTCACACACTAATTCCTATGGTTAGAGCAGAGAAAACAGGAAGTGACAGCCAACACTGTCATCTAGAGAGGTGAGTAACCCTCTAGATCCCAAGTGAGGACAATGAATCCTTCTACTGTCCTAGACCACCAGGGATTTGGCCATTTACCCATCTATTGCTCTAGACCATCAGAGTTTTGTACAACAACTCTTTCTCTGCCCTATACCACCATATATACTTACATTAATTTATTTTCTTGCCTAATCTACCATAGAAATGTAATAATTTCTGTGCCCTAGAACACGAGTAATGTAGACATTAATTAATACCTTTACTGGTGCCAAAGACTTTAACGGTGCAAAGATTAATCTTTTATGTGCCCTATATTACCAGAGATGCTGACATCAACCTCTTAACCTCCCTCAACCATCAAGGACGGTATAATTAACCCTCAGGCCACCAGTGATATAGATAATAATCCTCTTCTCTGCTCATGAGCACTAGGGATCTTGGCAATAATTTCAATAAAAACAGTTGAAAAAAAATCAACAGTTATTCTTTCGATAAACCCAGTAGATAGTGGCCAGTAATATTTACCATCATAGGTTGTGGGCTCCACTTTGGATCCAGCAGTCACTACACAGTGGCACCTCGAACTGAAGAGGGGCCCCGGAGTCAAGAGGCAAAGTTTATGTTTGTTCTAGCATCAGAATCATTTTATTGTCTGTATCAATCTAGGGCACTGGTATACTCATACAAGAAGAACAAGAGCATTCTTATCTGTTTACTAGACTTGAACTTGCTAGCACAGAAAGGTGGTGTTAACTGGAGATGTGGTGTTGAGGGAAAACGGTGGAAGTGAGGAGGAGGCAAGTTTGGGGAAGAGCCCAGGGCTTGTGGTATACTTAATCTGCCACTGAGCACAGGATTACAGTGTCCCCATGGGAATTGAAGGTTTTACTAAGTGACTTCACACCCTATGCCGAAATAGGATGAGAAAAGACAAAGGGGGTTTATAAATGCACATTTGCTATGTTTATACAGCAAAAAGTGATTACTGCTGTTTTTATGCCAAATTGAAACATGATAATCAAAACTTTAAAGGGAGCTGGGTACAGCCAAGCACACTTAGGGCATGTTCACATGGCGTTTTTAGATCTGATTTTGCATCCCTGTTGGATCCGAAAATCGCATCCAAAAACGCAGTGTCGATCTGACCCTAAACGTATCCACCATGCAGCTGCGTGTTTGGATGCATGTTGGATGCAGCAGGATCGCACCCTATAATTTATTATAGGGCTCCTTCTGCGTCTTTCGGAGCAAGAATTGACATTCTTGGAATAGATCCGAAAGACGCGATGGGACACACATCAGTGATCACTCATGTGAACGACGATATGTGTTTCAAGTTAAAAGCAATGTAAAATCACATTGCTGCACATGCATGGTTAACTCTCCTTTCGCTGTGGCACAAGCAAGGATGGAGGCTAAGAGGACCCCCGTTCTCAGTATACATGTGGGTTCTTCAGCTGGGACCTGTCTCTGTGGATATGCCATAAACAAGATTAACCCTTTAAGGACCCAGCGTTTTTTTTTTGGTGACACGTTCGTTTTTCCCTCCTCGCCTTCCCAGAGCCATAACTTTTTTATTTTTCCACCTACATAGACATATGAGGGCTTTTATTTTGCAGGACAAGTTGTACTTTCTAATGGTGTTATTCACTGTACTATAGAATATACTGGGAAACTGCAAAAAAATTCCAAGTGGGACAAATTGTGAAAAAAAGTATTTTCGCCATGTTTGCAGGTGTTTTGCTTTTACAGCATTCAATCTTCAGTAAATATAATGTGTTATCTGTATTCTACAGGTTGATACGCATCCGGCAATACCAAACATGTAGGGTTTCCGTTTTGTTTTGATACCGTAAATTTTATTTTTTTTAATTTGCACCACAGCGCCATTTTGTGCGACCAATAACTTTTTTTTATCTACAGATGTCAGTGAGGGGGCATTTTTTGCGGGCTGAAGTGTACTTTTTATCGCTAGCAGTTTAAGTGACGTAAAATGACCAAAAAACGCAATTTTGCCGTTTGGAATTTTTTTCCTTCTACGGTGTTCAGCGTACAGGATAAGTGATGTTATATTTTTATAGATCGGACTTTTGCGGATGCAGCGATACCAAATATGTGTAACTTTTTTATTATTTTATTGTTTTTATTTGTAAAATGGAGAAGGGGGGGTGAATTGAACTTTTAATACTTTTTTTTGTACTTTAAAACTTTATTTCTTTTTTTTTTACTTTAACATTGAGTCCCCCTATGGTGCTTGACCACTAGGGGGCACAATTGTTAATACTGTCTAATGCATTGCATAGACAATGCATTAGAATGTACCAAGATGGCGGTTTCCCCACTTCCGGTCTGCGGAAGGAAGTGGGGCAAACCAGGACCTTGCAGTGATGGGAGCGATCACAGGGCTCCCCGCTGCCATGTCCGGGTGTCTGATCGCTGCAGTTATGCTGCGGTGATGCCGATCTCCCTGAAGATCGCTGTGTGGCACCGATCTTCATTAATTCAGATGCCGCGGCCATCTTTAAATGTATCCAACACGCAACTGCGTGTTTGGATGCATGTCGGATGCAGCAGGATTGCACCCTATAATTTATTTTAGGGCTCCTGCTGCGTCTTTCGGAGCAAGAATTGACATGTAAATTCTTGGAATGGATCCGAAAGACGCAATGGGACACACATCAGTGATCACTCGTGTGAACAGCGATTCATGTTTCAAGATAAAAGCAATGTAAAATCACACTGCTCATTATTAGATACGTGTTTGGGTCCATTTAGGGTCTGACAGACGGATCCAAACACGTATCTAAAAGCGTATGTAACACAGACTCAACACCCCGTGTGAACATACCCTTACTCATCTGTACTTAAAACTCCTATAGAAGTGAATAGAAAGAGCTGCACATGCAGGGTTAACTCTCCTTTCGCTGTGGCACAAGCAGAGATGGAGGCTAAGAGAACCCCCGTTCTCAGTATACATGTGGGTCCTTCAGCTGGGACCTGTCTCTGTGGATATGCCATAAACATCTAAGATTGAAATACTCCATTGGTTAAAGGGGTTTTCTCACTACAAAGATTAGCTTTTAACATGTAGGGACAGGTAACTAAAGATTTTTTCCAAGATCATTAGTCTTTTGATTTGACCTTGGTCATGAGATAAGAGAGATTTTATTTTCTCTGAGTGCACACAGGTTTCTCTGGTTAGGTCCATAATCTTTCTTTCTGATTAGACAGAGAGCAGGGAGTGACATCACCATGGATGAGTTCACTCTTAGAGAAGACTCATCTCTTACAAGATAAGCTTTTGTTTACAGATAAGCAATTGTTTTCACTCCTCTGGGAACTTTAGCTTTGTTTACGCAGATTAGATCTTCTATACTTATTTCTTTGTAATGTCTCAGCTAAGTTATAGAGAAGCTAAATATGCTAATCACTGCTACAGAACCATCCACAGCCTGAAGAGACAGAGGATGAAAAGCTTCTTGTGACTCAGTGAAACAGAATGGCGAGAAAACCCCTTCATCCACACACTTGATTTGCAGTTTATGACACAGCTTTTTGGTAACCTTACAAAAGTTTTACAATTCATAATCATTTTATAGTACACACAATCATTCAAGTCTTCTGAACTTGAAGGGTCTTGAACACCATCATTCTTAATCTCTGTGCTGTACGGAGCCATGATACTGCCTCTATAGAGGTGCATCAGCCCTCTTCTGTACCTACATATCTAATTGCATACTGAGGCATGATTTTGTACAGAAGCTTTGTGCCTCGGGGAAAATACCGTCATACACACAGACTGACAAGAAGCCACACAGGTTCTGTGTATCACATGCACAGACGTAACTATAGCTATAACAGCCATAGTACCTGCTATGAGGCCCAGAGATTAAAGGGGTTGTCTCACTACATTGACTCATCTCACCTCAGTCCTGTTTTCTTTGTTTCATTATGAATTCAGTGTTTACTGGCTTCTTCTAGGCTGCAGTAGAAGCCAGGTCTGTAGCTATGGTAACCAGCACTGGCTGCCTATCAGGAGAGATCAAACAGGTCTGTAGATAAAGCGACCTGAGGAGTTGATGCAGCACATACAAGAGGGGATATCTCAGAATAGGTAGGACACTGTTAATGGACATATATTGCAAAGTGACTTGTTTTTGCAAGATCTTTAACATAATAAGCAGCAATCCCTGTAGTGAGACACCCCCTTTAAGGGGGGGGGGGGACCCAAGTACAAGAACGTTGTTCCTTTTTGTAGGGAACAAGTAGTTAGTGGCTTTTGGCTCCGGAGCACTACTATGTGGGTTCCCTGATACATGGCAGTGTTATTTATACCTTAAACACTTGCTGCTTATGCCTCTTATCATTAGGTAGTAGGGCCCTATGTCATTTTGTTATAGGGCCCTATGAATTCTAGTTATACTCCTGCTTTTACTGTGTACGGTGCAATGATTCCTAAATTTGGCACACGATAAGGGGAAAAGTCAGGATTCTGGGAAAGTCCTAATAATCACTTGCATTGCCAGCAATTCATCTTTTAGTATGAGTTTAATATGTCCAAGGGCCTGTAAGCTTCTGGACTGTTTCCAGCTGGCCTTCATAAAGACAGCTTTTTAACAAAGCTTGCGTTTTATGGCTATAAGTATCTATTTTCATGTAATATTGGCATCAGTATTAACATTAGCAAGGTGATGTAACCATATAAGCTTAAAGTGTTTGTACAAGGCAGCCATCCAAAATTATGAAGTCGTTTATGTCTTTACCATTGTTGAACATTAGCAAAAATGAGATTGTTTTTCCAAGTTGGGTCCATGGATCAGTTGTATGAGGTAAACTGATGTGTACCTTGTGCTACTGCGGGAACCTAAATACAGGCAGTCCCCGGGTTATGAACGAGATAGAGACTGTAGGTTTGTTCTTAAGTTGAATTTGTATGTAAGTCAGAAGAGGTATATTTATTAAATATAACTACAGCACAAAAGTTTTTTTTTTTAGTTTTGGATAGTGCAGGGAAGGGTTTTTACACTTGTTTTGCTGTCTGTGCCCCTGTTAAGAAGATTTCACCTCATTTTTACCTCCTTTGTTGCTGTGGCATGCTGGAACTTGTCATTCCACAGCTACTATCTGCTGTGGAACATGGAACTACAGGTTCCAGCATGCCCCATAAGTCTCCGTTTGTAACTAGGAGACAGATTTAAGTCATAACGGTGTAAGTTGAGGACTGCCTGTATAATAATTCTTTTTTTTTACACTGCAAGTGACTCACCTACAAGATATAATGTTTGGCTGGAGCATTCAAACGAACTGTGGATGACATTTAAAACATCCTTCAATTTACCTCTTTTCATGTCAATAACTTTTCTATTAAACTTTTTTTTACCATTTGACAACCTAGATGACAGCTAATATATTCTCCAATATAATGAGCCTGTCTTATTGGGCTCCTGGATACTAGATCTGTGTTGTAGTGCCGTGATACACCCCCTGCTCTAGTCTGACTTGATATTCCAATTTTTTGTTTTTTTTACTTAGGTGATGTTTTTGTGTCACTTTAGTGTTACCAATGGTCACTGAAACCAATCTTATTTATTTTATTCACTTATATAACACCAACATATTCTGCAGCACTGTACACAGATTGTCATCACGTTGGCTCCTATCCTTATTGGGGCTCACATTCTAAATATTCATGTGAACATGGAAAGAACATGCAAACTGCATGCAGATGTTGTCCTTGGTAAGGATTAAACCCAAGACCTCAGTGCTGTAAGGCAACAGTACTAACCACTCTGAGCCACTGGTTCAATGGCCTAATAGGCACTCTAGTAGGATGGGGTTACCCTGGGGGCTTTTGATTGGTCTATGGTTGTTATTAACCCATTAACCCACCACAGTCAAAATAGTACGGCTCTTCGTTTTTTTTCCTCTTCCAAGAGCCATAACTTTATTTTTCCATCTACATAGACATATGGGGGCTTTTAGTTTGTGGGACAAAATGTACTTTCCATTGGTGTCATTCACTGTACCACATAATGTACTGAGAAACCGCAAAAAAATTCTAAGTGGGGCAAAATGTTAAAAAATGTGTCACAGTTCACGTTGCGGTCCTTGCTATGGACCGTCAGCGTGCCCGTGTCTCTCGTGTCCCGGCCGCTGCTGCGATATCCTCTGGTGTCCCTGGCTCTGTTCTCTCACCTGTCCCGGCTCCTGCCATTGCTGCAGCCGCTCCTGCTGGCAGGTCTGAGTCACCATGGCTTCCTCCAGCTTCTTGGCGTCCTGTGCACGCGAGCGGCACTGCACTCCATTTAAAGAGTCAGTGTTTCTGTTCCTGCCCAGTGACCTCTGAACTCTGGCTACTTAAGGAACTTCCTACCTCTGCTCAGAGACAGTTCGTTGTTGTGTTTGCTCATACTTAGAGCTTGACCCCCCTGGCTGCTGTAGTGCTGCTGCTGCTTCCCTGTCCTGTTGATGAGCAAAGGGAGGAGGTAAATTCCAACTTAAATGTTTTGTGTCTAATCCAGGAAGAAGTGCAGCTCCGCCTTAGGAAGCTTAAAATAGACAAATCCCCAGGCCCTGACGGTATACACCCGCATGTCCTAAGGGAGTTAAGTAATGTGATAGATAGGCCCCTATTTTTAATATTTATGGACTGTATAATAACGGGGTATGTCCCAAAGGATTGGCGCATAGCAAATGTGGTGCCAATATTCAAAAAGGGGTCAAAAAGTGATCCTGGAAACTATAGGCCGGTAAGCTTAACCTCTGTTGTGGGTAAAATGTTTGAAGGTTTTGTCAGACTAATCTCATCAGCTTCTATGAGGAAGTTAGTTCCAGACTGGATCGGGGTGAGGCACTGGATGTCATATATTTGGATTTTTCTAAAGCATTTGATACTGTTCCACATATGCTTGGACTGGGGGAAAATGTGTGCAAGTGGGTAAGCAACTGTCTCACTGATAGAAAACAAAGGGTAGTAATTAACGGTGCATACTCAGACTGGATCCCTGTTACTAGTGGGGTACCAAAGGGCTCAATATTGGGCCTTATTTTCTTTAATATTTTCATAAATTATATTACACAGTAGAATATCGATCATTGCAGATGATACTAAGCTCTGTAAAGGAATCCACGCAATAGAGGATAATGTGTTATTACAAAGGGATCTGGATAGGTTGGAGGCCTGGGCACAGAAGTGGCAGATGAGGTTTAACACTGATAAATGCAAGGTTATTCACATGGGGAGTAAAAATCCATTCCATGACTACATGTTAAATGGAAATACGATGGGTAAAAGTGACATGGAGGACTTGGGAATCCTGGTGGACAGTAAACTTAACTGATAGCAGCCAGTGTCAGGCAGCAGCTACCAAGGCTAATAGGATCATGGGTTGTATTAAAAGGGGCATAGATGCACATGATAGGAACATTATTCTCCCATTATACAAGTCACTGGTTAGACCACACATGGAATATTATATACAGTTTTGGGCACCAGTGCACAGGAAAGACATTGTAGAGCTTGAACAGGTACAAAGGCGGGCAACAAAAATAATAAAAGGACTGGGTGGACTAGAATACCCAGAAAGATTAGCAAGATTAGGGTTATTTAGTTTAGAGAAAAGACGGTTTCGGGGGGACATAATAAATATGTTTAAATATATTAAGGGCGAATATAAAGATCTCGCTAAAGATTTATTTATACCCAGGACTGTATCTAGAACAAGGGGGCATCCTCTACGGCTTGATGAAAGAAAGTTTCTACATAAACATAGAAAGGGATTCTTTACTGTTAGAGCGGTGAGACTGTGGAACTCTCTGCCAGAGGAACTTGAATTCTCTAACAGAGTTCAAGAAGGGTTTGGATGCATTTCTGGAGCGTGATAATATAACACGTTATAGGGACTAGGATTCTGAAGAAGGGTCTAGATACATTTCTAGATGTAATATAACAAGTTATAGTGACTAGGATTCTGGAGAGGGGTCGTTGATCCAGGGATTTATTCCGATTGCCAGATTGGAGTCAGGAAGGAATTTTTTTCCCTAACATGAGGACAATTGGCTTCTACCTCATGGGGGTTTTTGCCTTCCTCTGGATCAACACTTTAACACTTTAGCAACACTTTAGCAAATGGGCTGAAATGGATGGACGTATGTCTTTTTTCGGCCTGAGAAACTATGTAACCATGCCTCACCTGTACGTTTTTCCAGTACGTTTATCAGTCCCTGCTGAACATCTGCTGCTGCATCAGTTTGCCATATACCTGCTGTTACCTGGCATCACCAAGTCTGCTACCTTCTTGGACGGTGCCATACGTTTAATGGCCACATCTGCAGTGGCCTGTGTCCGTTCCAGCACTGGCTATCCAGTCCTGCACTTTGACTGCCGAGTGCTACCATCTGCGCCTGCGGGGGGCCCAGAGGATCCGCCATACCCGGACGTTTCCAGCCATCCCGGTTGGAAAACGTGACAAAATTTACTGCAGGTTTATACGATTCTGGCAATAACAAATATGTAGGGCTTTTTTAAATTAGATTTTAGACTCGTAAACAAAAGCCAAACATTATTATTTTTTAATTTTTGCACCATCGTCATTTTCTGTGACCAATAATTTTTTTTGTACTTCCATTGGAGTGAGGGTGCTAAAGTGTACTTTTTATTGGTACCAGTTTGAAATACATGCGACTTTTTTGATCACTTTTATTCTAGTTTTTAGGGAGGTGAAATGAACCAAAAAAACTAAATTGTGGCATTTGGATTTTTTCTTTTACTATGGAGTTCAGCGTACGGGACACATGATGTTATAGTTTAATAGATTGAACTTTTATGAACATGGCGATACCAGTTATTTTGTAATCTTTTTACTATTTTATTTTTTTTATTTGTTAAATGGCAAAAGGGAAGTGATGTGAACTTTTAATATTTTTTTATACTTTAAAATATATTTTTTTTTACTTTAATATTCTGCTCCTCTAGGGTGCTTGACCACTAGGGGATGCGATTGCTAATAATCTTGCGTAGGGATGAGCGATTATAATCGACAAAGTTGCAATCGGCACGGTTTTTAGGTTGATCGGAAATTTCTGATCACGCGATATTTTAGGGGAGAATCTGCGTATAATCTATTACTATCGCGCCATTTTCGGCGCTTCCTGTCATTTTGGCGGCCAGCAAATCAGCTTAGAGCATAGAGCAGGGTGAGCTGGGTGTGCAACGTCATGACGGTGATGTGTATGGTTGTCATTGGCTGGAAAAATCACATGACCTCGTTTTGCATAGAACAACGTTTCCTTTTCATCATTAGTGTTTGGGTGCGTTCACACGGCAGTGGACAAATACCGGTCGGTTTACCCGGCCAGTATGTGTCCGGTTTTGCGGCTGTCCCCACAGCCGTGGGGGGGACGGCTTTTCTCTACGATGAGTGGAGAAGAGCCCTCCCTCCTCCCATTGAGGTGTTCATATTCAGTCTGGAAACCGGAAGAAAGAATGAACATGCTCAATGTCTATTGAGCGGCCTGCGGGCGGAAACACCGCTGGACGGAAAACCTGTACAGTGGGAACTGCTGCACGGGTTTTCCATAGAGCACAATTGTGCTCATTTTCGGACGGTTTTTCAGGCGGAATGCAAAAACGCAAACCGGCTGAAAAACTGGCTGAAAACCCGTGCCGTGGAGACATGCACTTTCAGTGTCTCTCACTATAGCAGGACGTGTACTAGATCTCTTTCAATACAGCTCAGCTCAGAGACACAGTTCTCTTTATTCATATAGACAACTATGCTTTTAGCTGTCAACATTAGAACATAGGTAGATTAGAGAATTTCAGCTCGTAGTTAGTTAGGCAGAGACTTTTAAAGAAGTATCTAGCGCTGTACAGCCGTGGGGAGGGGGGAAGGGCGGGTGCTGGCGAACACAGACGGACAGTCAAGCAGGATTTTGAAAGGAAAGTGTATATTGTGCAGCCCAGTCTCTGCTTTGAACCTGCATTGAAATGGCTTTTTTTTTTGTTTTTACCAGTTTTTGGCCAGCGCAGCTCGCACCTGAGGTGAAATAGTACCTTTTATTTTGTGCAGTCCAGTTTTGTTCAAAGACCCACCTTGTACTTACATTAGGATACAGAAATTTGCTAGTAACTGCTGTTGTATTTCATTGGTGCAAAACCCACCTTTTATTATCCGTATACATTTTAAATAGGTGTTTTTCACTTTAGTTTTGTTCAAAGACCCATCTTGTACGCATATTAGGATACAGAAATTTGCTAGTAATTGCAGGTGTATTTCATAGGTGCAAAACCCGCCTTTTATTATCCGTATAAATTTTAAATAGGTGTTTTTCACTTTGGCACAGCCCAGTTTTGATCAAAGACCCACCTTGTACTTATATTAGGATACAGAAATTAGCTAGTAATTGCAGGTGTATTTCATAGGTGCAAAACCCACCTTTTATTATCCATATAATATTTAAATAGCTGTATTTCACTTTGGTGTGGCCCAGTTTTGTTCAAAGAGCCACCTTGTACTTAATTTGAATGCAGAAATTTTTGTGGTAAACTGCTGTTGTATTTCATTGGTGCAAAACCCACCTTTTCTTATCCGTATAACTTTTAAATAGCTGTATTGCACTTTGGTTCGGCCCAGTTTTTTCAAATAGCCACCTTGTACTTAAATTTGGATACAGAAATTTTGTAGTTACTGTTGGTGTATTTCATTGGTGCAAAAACCACCGTTTGTTATCCGTATAACTTTTAAATAGCTGTACAGCTGTAATAGCTGTATTGCACGTTATGCGGCCCTAGTTTTTTTTCAAATAGCCACGTTGTACGACAATTTTCTATTTTCTATGTTCTCGTTTGTCATTGCTGCAAAAAATGCAATTTCTTATCCATGTAACTTCTGAATAGTTTTATTGCGCTCGTTGAATCTCAGTTTGGCGCAGATAGCGCACTTGTATGATATTTTGTTGAAAACTATCAATTCCTAGTCCTACTGGGCAGTTGTAAATCCCTGGGACTGAAGGAAGAACACTGTTGATTTTGTCTTACGGTTCTTCCACCAGACCGCATTTCACAGGTATTCGCTAGAAACAATTCTGTTTCTAATCCTAGTTGGCTGTAGGAAATTAGAGGGATTTAAGAATAGCTGTGATTTGCCGTCTTTCAATAAGAGACTGTCAAAAACTCTTCCATACCTTCTTAAATTTTTATCTTTCTGAACATGGAGCGAAATGCAGGTGGTAAGCGAGCAAAGAGGGGTGTAGGACATGGAGGTAGAGGTGCTCCTTCCAGTGCTGGCGACAACACGCAAGCCAGCGGATCGTCAGTTGCAGGACCGTCAGGCCTGTCATCGCTGGGTCAGGGCCCTGTGAATCCCAGTAACGAACAGCGTCGCCAATCTGTTCTTCAGTGATTAATGCAACCTGCATGCTGCGGTCCAGGACAGGGATAGTCAATGTCCAGTGTAACTAAAATGGTGGTTGAAAGACTCCTTTTTCTGGCACTTTTTAAATCTGGGGGTCATGCAGGTTTGGGGCTCATGCTGCGTTCCAGGACAGGGATAGTCAATGTCCAGTTCAAGTAAAATGATGGTTCAAGTAATACTACCTTCTGGCACTTTTTAATTTGTGGGTCATGCAGGTTTAAGGGTCAGGCTGTGGTACAAGACAGGGATAGTGAATGGTGTGTGATTTTTTTTCTGTGGCTTTTATAACCTAATTGTGTTGCCTAAGATGTAGCCCGTATCCATTTGACTGTTGTGGATGTTAATTCCAGCTTCTCCAGCCCTGTTTGGGCGTAAGAATGAAGGTGTTGTTCCTCTCCCATAGACTTTAATGGTCATCGGCGATTTTCTATTATCGGATATCGGCATGATAATTGACAATATCGCCTATCGATCCAATGACAAAAGTTGACGCAATCGCTCATCACTAATCTTGGGAGAGATCTCTATATTAATCTTTGATATAGTTAAACATATTTATCATTTCCCTCCGAAGCCGTTTTTTCTCTAAACTAAATAACCCTAATCTTGCTAATCTTTTTGGGTATTGTAGTCCACCCAGTCCTTTTATGATTTTTGTTGCCGCCTTTGTACCTGTTCAAGCTCTACAATGTCTTTCCTGTGCACTGGTGCCCAAAACTGTACACAATATTCCATATGTGGTCTAACCAGTGACTTTTATAATGGGAGAATGATGTTCTCATCATGTGCATCTATGCCCCTTTTAATGCACCCCATAAGCCTGTTTGCCTTGGCAGCTACAATTAAGTTTACTGTCCACTAGGATTCCCAAGTCCTTCTCCAGTCATTTTTTCCCAGCATTTTTTCATTTCACAAGTAATCATGGAATGGATTTTTCCTACCCATGTGCATAACCTTGCATTTATCTGTGTTAAGCCTCATCCGCTATTTCTCAGCCAAGGGCTCCAATTTATCCAGATTCTTTTGTAATAAAACAATTACTTTACTTTACAGACTTAGTATCGTCTGCAAAGATCCATATTCTATTGTGCAATCCATGTGTAAGATCATAAATGAAAATATTAAAGAGGATAGGGCCCAATACTGAGCCCTGTGGTACCCCACTAGTAACAGGGATCCAGTCTGAGTATGTACCATTAATCACCACCCTTTGTTTTCTATCACTGAGCCAGTTGCTTACCCACTTGCACACATTTTCCCCCAGTCCAGTCATTCTCATTTTACTTACCAACCTTTTATGTGGAACAGTATCAAATGCTTTAGAAAAATCCAAATATATGACATCCATTGCCTCTCCCCGATCTAGTCTAGAACTGACTTCCTCATAGAAGCTGATGAGATTAGTTTGACAGGACCGATCCTTCATGAACCCATGCTGGAACGGCGTTATACATTTATTTTCAGTGAGATACTCCAGGATAGCATCTCTTGGAGTGTAAGCTTTTCTTTCAATGCATGCACAATTTTTCCTTTTTGTGGCAGAGCCTAAAATGGAGCAAATGTAGAGTGTGACCTATTAGTGGTCTAATATATTTCTAGTGGTGTAGATGTATATTTTATGTAATGATGATAATGACCGGTACAATGTACTTTGATTAGGTACTGAACCTGCAGTGTGTTTCACCTGCAGCCGTATATAGAGTGAGAGGTGCAAGGGGATTCCACAAAGGAGAATGGAGGAGATGCAAGCATATAAGGGGGGACTGCTATCTTAGTCTCAGTTGTGATGAAGTTGCAGTCGTGGTTATAAGTTTGTTCCATGAATCTAAAATATTGTCTGGTCCCACTAACAATATTAAACCTTTGATTCTACGCTTCTTCTAAGTCAGGCCATATTAAGCCCTATTCTCTAATTATTCCTCATCTAGTTACATTTCTGAAACACACCGCACTGCAGTTTGTGAAATGTAAGTGAAGGACAGCGCAGTATCAACCTGAAAATCAAACCCCCCACCTCCCTGACATGTTTTGCCGACTAGCAGTGTCTTCGGAAGTTACAGGGTTATGGTGTGGGACACCCGCATTCATATTATTACTTTATAAATTACTAAGTCCCTCCTAAAGAGGAAATAGACCAATACGAGATATTATTACCATCCTACCTTTACCGGTAAACACTAAAGGACCATTAATCAATCAGCGTCGTGCTACCTGCCACTATGAGAGACAATCCACCACCAAAAAAGGAGTTACTAACAGTGGTGATGCCCAGACTCTTCCTTGCGCATGCGCGGAATAGTTCCCACGTCAGTGTCAACAGTGACCAATCCAAAGGAAGGGAAGTGAGGATGAATCACTTCTACCTTGTATATCCTTCTGCGTATTCAATGAATCATTTTGTATATCATCTCGCGCATGCGCCGTACAATCGCACTAAGATACATCCTTACCAAAAAAATATTTAATAGATCCTTTTGTGCATTGTGGGTATTCATGAAAGGTAAGTATATATTTAGGGCAACATGTATGATTTTTGGTGCCCAGACGCACTTTTTTAAATGTGAATTTGTAGCATAGAATGTGCCTGAATCTATGAACCTGTTCTACTGTGGGTCATAGATTTAGTGCTTTCTGGCTACTAAGTGACAGTTCTGGCTCAGGTAAACTACTTTTAAAGTTCTCTACCTGTTCCAGCAGTAATGTGCCTGGATTTGCTGTACTGAAGCTATAAATGTGTAACTTCGTACAGTTGTAGTGCGACGCCTCCAGCGCGACACCCGATCTCAGGCGCATTACAAAGTGCTGCGGGCGCTCTGTAATGTGCCTGATATTGGAGTGCACCTGATTAAAAATAGAGCGTTAATACATGTCGCTCTGAGTCTTCATCATAATGCACCAATTGTATGGCCACTAATGTGATATAAATTTTATCAGAAACAGAATACCAGGAGGAAAGTTAGGTATAATCACCCTGCATCCATTTATAGTCAGTACCTCAGATAATGATTGTAAATGTATATAACCCAGTATACAAAGGTGAACATAGAACATTAGTAAAAGTCACTATGTTTAATTTCTGATACATATTTGTTCAAAAAAGAATATACTGCAGATTAAATGCTTCTTTCGCACACATCAAATATCGCTATTAAACATATCTACCGATTAGTTATAGATTAGTTCATATTCCAACAACATGATCATATTTATGTATGACTTGTTATAGATGTCAGCACATTACATTCATATTAACTAGATGCTTAAATGGATCTGAAATAAATACTGATATAAATATCATACTTGTAAATATAACTACTAGACTATACATCCTTGAATGTTAAGTAGGCCCTGAAGGAATATGCTAACCAGCTTATAGGATTGATTACAGTAAAATGCATCAAAAGATGGAGTGCCTAATCAAAATCACATATGCTCTGATATGTTATTATTTGATACTGGAACAAAAAAAATGCATTCATATATTAAATATGAGACAGTATAGTAAATTATGTTACATTCACATTTCTATTAAGTTCACTCACTGGAGTCAGTTACCAGTCTCATAAAGTACAAGAATATACATTTAAGCAATTCAGTATTATTCAAAGGATGCTTCAATTAACCACACAAAGATGTCTGTTCTCACTCATATTTGTGTTATACAAACCATTACTGGATAGTTACAATTTACTAGATAATTATAAAAATCTGGTCTTCCTCAATAAAAATTGGTTTGTGATTCTAGGGGAGAATCTTAAACACATAAGATATAGAGATACTGTATGGCTATGTTCACACGGCTTAAAATTGGACGTATTTCAGTACGTAATTACGCGCCGGAGTGCGCAAATTACGTCTGGAATACGTCCCAGTCATTACGGTAATCCACATTTCTCATAGAGAACTATGGATTACGTCTCCTCTCCGTGCTCGGCTAATACGCCGAGGGGGGAGATAAGTGACATGTGATTTACTAGCGGCGTATACGCGCCGCCGGTAATGCCAGTCTATGGGCCGGCGAGGTGCCGCCCCCCGCTCCCTCCCCTGCTTCCGCCCCGCCCCCAGCCACACGGCATAATTGCGGGGCGTAATTACACCCTGCAAATACACTGTGTGAACCTAGCCTATCAGTTGGTCGGTTAATTCTTAAAGTTTGGTTATATTAGATAAAAACTGAAAAGAAAAATCCCTCAGTCAAGCCCCCTGGACCTAGAGTGTCCATCCCATGTATCCATCTTGCTTCTTCTTGTAGGAAACATTTATTAAAGTCCCCCTACGATGGCGAATTTTGAATTGTGTAATACACCAAAATTTCCTCACATCTCCTTGATGATTACCCCCCCATGTGTCTAGCCAAGGAAGTATCTCCTCTTGTAGGTAAACAACTTAGTTGTTTCAAAATTCATCGTCTTAGCTTTTGAACTATTTTTCCGGCTAAGATCTTAGGGCAAGAACATGTGACCCCATATTTTACATTTACATATTTTAGATTAACAGTTGATGAATTGTCAGATTTCACAGTCCTTTTATCTATTGGATTTGATTCATTTTGCGAAGATATACAAAGAAGGAACAATTACAACACGGAGTGGAGCCAACTATATTTGATTTTAGCCATGTATTGACTATCTAATGAGTAAAACGACTATGTACTAGTCTATCACGTAACTCACACTTGGATTTGGAGGAAACACGTCGACAAGATCCGAAACAGCACGTTGAAGTTTTCAATGTTTCCTCAATATCATATAAATTTCACTTCCACAAACATCATATGTGCCTATATATCTTATAAGATTATTCCTATGATTGTTCTCTGAGGTTTTTAATAAGATATTTCTATTACTATTAGACACCTGTGGAAGGCTTTGTTTAGTACATTTTTGGGACAACCGTGAGATCTGAATCTTTGACATAATCACTCTCACGTAACAAGTCAGCTCTATTTGACCAATTCGGTTTTGCTCACAAATACTGGCCTATTGGTATTCCTCTCTTGAAAGCTGAAGGGTGTCAGCTATCTCAATGCAGTAAACTGTTTGAAGATGTTGACTTTTTGCTTACCTCTGTCTGAATATGGCCAGCAGAATCCACCCAAATTCTTAAATCAAGAAAAAAATCTCAAATGTAAACTTCATACCTATGGAATTATGATTCAAAATTGAACCACAATTGTCAGGGCTGGGCGGCGCTCGGCTTGCAGGGAGCAATGTTCTGCAGCAGCTGATCAGCGACCCCACCCTGATACACATTCTGCTGGCACCTCTGTGAGTGACAGAGGCCCAGCCACTCCGGACATGGGGCGTGTCGCACCAGCCAATTGGAGGACCCGGAGGCCGCTCCAATCAGCTGCAGGGGCGGTATCCGGGAATCACATTTAAACTCCCTGCAAGCTGAGTGCTGCGCCTGCGAAATTCTCCTGGCTGCCTTATTTGTTCTGTATATTGTATTTGCTTCTCTGGGTATCTGACCTCGGCTTGTCTTCTAATTTTGTACCTTGCTCCCGTTTGGCTTTTGACCCCGACTGTTACGTTTATCCCTCTGTTTCTGACTTGTGGCTTTGGCGTTTCCGTTTTGGTATTGACCCAGACTGTCTGACTATTCTTCCTCCTGACGGGTCCAGCACTTTAGCAGAGCAGCGACTGTCGCCCAGTTGTTGTCTGCCGCCTAGGGCAGCACGTAAAGCAGACAGGGACAGCGGGCTGGGTTCCAGTCAGGGCTCACTGTACCTCCCTTGACATTATCGCAGGCCGAAACTGTTACTGCTCTACCCTCAATATGAACCCCATGACAGCTTTGGTAGAGCAGATGCAGGGGCTAACCCAGCTAGTCCAGGATCTGGCGCCGAGGGTAAACAGCAGGAGTCTACCCCCCCCAAGCAGAGTGTCCGGCACACCTTCTCTTCCTGTGAGCCCCCTTTATCCAGTTGCCTGCAGGTTTCTCAGGCAAGGAAGGCCTTTGGCATTTAAGAGGGATTGTCGCTTTTATTCAGGGCTCGCCCATGTCCCTTGGGGCAATGAGGACAAGAGGGGGAAATTGTTTGTCCCTACTTCGGGTCTCCCCCAGGAGTGGCATTCGTTACCGCCTGACTCACCTGAACTGTCTTCTGTGGACAGGTTCTTTGCCGCTTTAGGGGTATTTTTTGGTGACCCGGATAGGGAAGCTGTGGCCGAGACTCAGCTAACCACCTTGAGGCAGGATAAAAAGACTGTGGAGGAGGATTGCTCTGAGTTTCGGCGCTGGTGTGTCCCGTCTGGGTGGAATGACCCAGCTCTTAGATGTCAATTTAGATTAGGGTTAGCTGTGAAGGATTTATTGGTGGCTTACCCTACCCCTGGTACTTTAGATGAGGCTATGGCATTAGCCATTCTTCTGGACAGACGTTTTAGTGAGAGACATTGAAAGAAGGCTACCACCCTGGTGGTTCACTCCATAGTCACCTCTACGCCCACGGTTCCCGACATAAACCCAGAGGAGCCAATGCAAGTGGGGGCTTCTTCTGCTATGCTTGCTAGGGACCCGTAGGCCTTCGTTGTATCCAGGGATTATGCTTTTACTGTGGCGAAGATGGACATGCCATCAGGGAGTGCTTCAAGTGGAAGACCAGGTCGGAAAACTCCAGCGCCTAGGTGATTGGCAGGAAGATCACCTAGGCGAGCAGATATTTCCTATTGTATCCAAAAAGTTGCTGTTACCAGTTAAGATTTCATACTTGTCGCTGTCTGGTTCTGGGAGTGCGTTTGTGGATTCTGGATCAGCTTCTAATTTTGTTGATGCGTCTTTCGTCAAACGTCTGGGACTAGCTTAGAGACCGCTTTCTGATTCTCTGCGGGTTGTGGCTATTGACGCCATTCCACTAGCTCGGGGCACAATCCAACATTGTACTCCTGAGTTTGGAGATGGTGGTCGGATCCATACATATTGTGAGCTTTAGCGGCTCTGGGATCGTGACTCACGTGTTTTCAGGGGGAGACAGAGATGGATTCCAGGTGTAAAAATACAGGGCCTCTGTATTTTATTAGCAGCAAAAAGAAGTAAAAAGTGAAAGGGCATGCAAAAAACAAACAAAACAAACGCCTCCCTGGGCTCTAACTAAAATAACCAACTACTGACAGCCTTAATTTTTTCCCCTCGGGTTTTCCACATGTCCCACCAAAACTTAAAGGGTCGGGGTTTAACCACCTATCGCTTTTTCTACTTATAAACCCGGGGGAAATCCCAGGGAACCAGGGGAGTGACACCCCCCCTGCCAAATGCCACTCCCAAAAAGGCCGACCCAGGAAAGGCTGGAACCCAAAGCAACATATTCAAATTTAAAACCCAAATTCACACATACGTCATCTTTTAACTTTGCCTTTAAATTCCCCCAAGGCCCCTTTTCCCTTTGGGGGGCATGTTTTTTGGACATCGAAAGGTGCACGCAACCCGGCCGGGATGTCACCCCTTTTTTAAACACCCTTCCCTGCTGTTGCCACCTTACAATCCCCCCCCCTCTGCTCAGACCCTGGGCGGAGCACCTTGTGCCCCGAAATTATGCACCTAGAAAACGCTCTGCTTTTGCTTGTTGGGAACCCAGCCCGGTTTTTTCCACCAGAAACTTAATGCTTGGGGGGCCGGGAACCCCCGGGTTTTACCCCCGCATTCTCCCTTTGTTTGGGCCCAACCATTTCAATGGGATATCATATCACCCTAAATGCCTCCCCATAATAGTACCCACACTCGATTGCCCTTTTCAGAGCCAAACTGACTCCTACAATCGAGTAGTTCTTTTTTGCCGCTGGGGTGGGTACCCGATGGGTCCTTCCCCATTAACCCCTTTGGGGACATCTGCACCAAAAACCCCACCCTGGGGCATCCTTGTACTATGAACCCCTTCAAAAAACGGGGGTAACCGTACAGGCCCTTTTACGAGCACCTCCTTGATTTAAAAAGGCTTGTTCCCCCGGCCCATTTTTAAAAGGTGATTTTGCTCCCTTGGTGAGGTCTGTGAGAGGGGCACTATTGTGGCAAAGCCTGCCAAAACCCCCTGTATAGCCTCAATGCCAAGGAAGGCCAACCTATTTTTTTGGGGACCGGGTTTTAGGCCAAAATTCTGAATGGCTTCGATTTGCCCCACCGGGGTTTTTTACCCCTCGGCCAATGTTGTACCGAGGTAGCAGCCCCTCTAGCCCTATCACACATTTCTGTGGATTGGCCTTAGCCCAGCGGCCCCTATCGCTCTAACCGCTTGCACCTTCACCGATGGAACCCCCAAATGGGCACTATGATCACCACATCATCAGATGTGGGGGCGTATTTTTTAGCGGCTGCAAAAAGTCCATTAGACTCTAAAAAGGCGGGGGGCCCCATGAAAAAAAAGGGGAAGGGCCCACATGAATGTCCCTCTGGGGGGGAAAATCCCGTTTTCCCCTTTGGGCCTATCTTGAGGGGAACCTGCCCAATACCCCTTGGGTGAGGTCTAAGGTGGTCATATACCTCCGGCCCCAACCTCTCGATCAGCTCGAAACCCCTTGGCATGGGGTGGGCACGAATTTGGAGATTTTCTTTCAACTTGGGGAAATAATTAAAAAACCGAAGCTCCATCTGCTTGGGAATAATCACTATGGGCTTGACCCCCCACATGGGACTTCTCTTTTACCCCGGGTAGCATTTTCTCACCCTTTGTATGGCTTGCCTCTGGTACCCTTATGGTCTAAAACCCGCACCTTTTGGCCGGGCCGGTGAAAGCATTTGGATACTCTTCCGCCGGGCAGTTCAAAAGACCCCTCGTTTCCCTTCCCTCCTTCTCTGCCCTTTTTGACAAGGACTCCACTACTAGGGGTGGTAACCCTTGTTTTGGGCCCTTCCATGACTCCCCTTTGCAGCCACCGGGCTTTCTCTTTCCTTTCCAGTTTGATGGGTTTAAAATATTAAAACGTAGGTTTTTTTTTTCCCCTGGCTGAAAACCTTGTAATCACCTCACTAACCCTTCCCAGACTCTTTAGGGGCCTTCCCCCTTTTTCTAGAAACTTGCTTTCTCTTTTTGGAAAAATACAAGAAACCCGGGCCCCGGGGCGAAAAGCCCGACTCTTGGGGTTTTTTTTTAAAACCCCGGGGCCTGGGTTTCCCTGGCCTTACTGTTCTCCCTTACAATGGGCATAACGCCGCGATCCTGCCCTGCATGTCGGCTAAGCTCTAAAACCCTTTTCTATAAAAGGCTTTCCCTCTTCTCCCCAGGTTCTCGGGCTATGTCCAGGACCCCCTCGGGGGTTTTCTCCCATATGCAGCTCGAAGGGAGAGAACCCCGGGGTTTGCCTGGGGACTTCCCGATGGCTGCATAAATAGGGCAACGTGGTCCCAACCCTACCCTCCTTTCCACCACCTTTTTTAACATGCCCCTTTTAAGGTTTTATAAAGCGCACGACCAGACCATCGGTTCTGGGATGGTACACGAGGGGCGCAGGTGGGCAATATTTTAGCAGGCGGCATAGCCTTTTGGGCACCTTGGACATAAAAGGGTGCCCCTGACGGCCGTGATCTTTTGGGATCCCGGTAGGGTGAAAGCGGAACAGCTCCCCCACAATCTTTTAAGGGGTATTTCTAGGGGGATAGCCCGGGGGTTCCGGGGAAAAATAATCCATACGACTAGTATTCCGGGCCCTCTAGCCGATTTAGGGGAGGGGACACCAGACCATGCCAATCCGTTTTAAAGGTACCTCTTAAAGGGGAAAAGGAACCAAAGGATCCGGAAATGGGGTCTAGGCGTGGGCCTACCTCCGGGCAGGGCTGACAAACTCTTTTCCCCTGCCTTGTAATGCCGGCCAGTAAAAATTTTGCCCACCCGCTCCCTATTTTCTCCGCCCCCAAGGGTTTTCCCCCCCAAAAAATGGGGAAAGTCCATTTCTAAGAAAACCAATGGACTGTTCGGGGGTTCCACCAACTGCCCAAAAACCTCTGTTGGCCTTTTCCACCAGGGGACAATAAATTAAAACCCTACGGCGAAGTGGGGTGACCAAAAACCCCCCCTTTCCTGTGGTCTCCCGCAATGACCTTTTTCCTTTTTCCCAAACGTTACCCAGGGTTAGGGGCCCTCACTGCTCGTCCAAAATCCCTTCGAGAAAAGGCAAAGGAGGGAGTTCTAACTCAAAAGGGGGCTCCCTGGTCTCCACCAGGACCACAAGGGAAAAGGCACAGTTAAAAATTTTTTTTTTCCCTTTTTTGACACCGGGTTTTACAGCAGGGACAAACAACAAAACATTTTCCAGTTTTAATTTCCCCACAATCCCAAAAACAGAGGAAAGTCACAGCCAATAAAATGGCTGTGAAAAAAACTGGTCACAAAACCCAAAGGGAAATGGGGTGAACCCCACAACCGTTTTTCTAAATTTGCCATTTTTAAAAGGGGGGAGTCCTGGTTCCCCATGGTACAAACAAACCCCTATCCGGGTGAAAAGTAAGTTATCTTTCCAAAAACCCTCGGGGCTTGCCATGGTCACAAGCTCCCCAACCAGGGGGGCCTGGACCGAAGGGGCCGTTAACAGTAACAGGCACCTCTCGGTCTTTCCCAGAAACAACCCGGTAAATACGATGGCCAGGCAAACCAGGAGGGACCCTCCCCAAAACCCCTCTTTCATGGGTTCCTCCCTTTTCCCGGGCAAACGGCCCGCCCAAAACCCCATCCTTGGGACCGCCAGCAACTAGGGGTCCCGGGCCCTTTTTTAAAACAGGTCCCCGTTTTTTGGGGGGGGTGGCCTCCCCCCCCCCTTCCGTAAACCGTGACCCCCCCCTTTTGGGACAAGACACTTCCGCGGGGGGAGAACGCGGATCCCCGGGGTTGAAGGCTTGCAGGAAAAACCCCTGTAGCGTTTTAACCTTCCAACACCGGACCAGTTTTTCGTCCCACGTTTTGGGGTCGTGTACCCCAAAGCACCTCTGGAGCTCGATGGGGAAGCCCGCACAAAACGGTCACAGACCATCGCTCGACACCCAGTTGTGTAGCTTCGGCGGACCACTTGTTTTTAATGTGAACAGGTTGTACATCTGTACCTGTGGGCTTGGTAGGATCAAACCCCAGGCTTGTACTCTCTGGCCCTATGGCCAGGGTGACCCCCGTTGAGCCCAAAACTCACCCCGCAGTTTTTTTGAGTCCCTTTCTCTTGGACACGCAGCCCCAAGTAGGCCTTTTTCGGTTTTGGCCGGGCAGGAAGAGGGCCAGGGCATCCCCCCCTGTCCACTCACTGCTTCTCTCCCGCATCCTTCAATGGTCCCCAGGTAAGCCCGATTCGTCCTCCGCGGACACTTTTCCAGGGAACTTTGCACAAACCGGCGGGCTGTGAAAATGAGCATTGTTGGTACTTTAGGCCTGTTTTGCTGTTGCTGTGGCGGTTTACCTCCCGTTCCTTTCACAGTGGCTTGTGGGTCTTATTAGCAGACGATTGTCCCCCCTTCGCCCGGAAGGCCCTCGTGCCGCTTTTTCTGCTGGCTGGGCCCCCCATCACTGGGGGTTAGCTTGGCTTAAATTAGCTCTTCACCAACTCTCCATTTTTTACATGACTCTGCGACTTTTTGGAGCTGCTTTTTTCCCGGACATCCATTTTCTCCCGTCTCAAAGAGTACGCCTCTATTTTGCCCATTGCTCCTCCACCCGTGGAGCTTTCGCTCGGGATCGTGACTCACGGTTTTTCAGGGGAGAGAAAAAGACGGATTCCAGGGGTAAAAAATACAGGGCCTCTGTATTTTATTAGCACAAAAATTCAATGCAAGGGGAAACACAAACCAAACAAAACAAATGCCTCCCGTCTGGCCTAACTAACAAGACCAACTTACTGACGTTTTTTCCCTGCAAAAATTACAAATGTTTTAAACAAATTCGACATCTATACTGTTGACATCTTTGAACTTTTCCTTTCATTTCCCCCAAGGCTCCTTATCTTTGGGGCATGTGTTTGGACAACGAAAGGTGCACGCCAGGGGCCCCGGGCCCATGTACATCCATTTTACACCCCTGCTGTTGCCACCTTAAATATTAAAAGGATTCTATTTTTCATGGAGGGGCTGCCCGCTGATGGGTGTTTTGGGGGTGCCCGGGGTTCAAAACATAACCCATGTTTGACTGGAATTCAGGGGAATTAATAAAGTGGGGACAAAGGTGTGTTGACAATTTTCTCCCTCCATACGGGCAAACTGAGTGAGCAGATTCCTGTTTTCATTCATAGTCAAACAATTTCAAAGGGACAAATTAATAAATGGTACAAAGGAGAGGGGTCCCTCCCGGGGGGGGCTTACCAAAACTAAAAGAAAGGGGGAAAACATAGGGGAGGGAACATGGGGTTTGGATAGTGTAGCGGGGCAGGGTTAGTTTTTTAGGGGAATCCTGGTTTTTGTTTTAAAAAACGGAAATTTTATAACCCGGGGAGGGGGTTTGGGGGGAGGTGAAAAGGTGTTGCCATTTTTTCCCCTTAGTACAAGAAATCAAGCAATTGCATGTTCAGTCTCTTATGCACCACAATAAATGGTAAATACTAACACCATAAGAAACAAAATCATTCAGCAAATGTTTCAAAAAGGGTCAGAAAAAATACTAAAAATTACAATATGGTAAAACTCTTCAGATCAAAAACAAATCATATGCGAGTAAATACAAAAAGTGATACAGGAAAATGTCAGTAAACATCCCAAAGTACAGGTATATTACATACATTGACTACATATTTGGAATGTTAGAGACACCCATTATGTAAACTATAACATAACATTGTATTTGCTGATTATATTCATTTGCATAGGGCTGCTTTATGTCTACTGAGATATTTTTTTCCCATTTTTTTGTTATTGATCATAGGATTTATTGACCGAAATTTGCGTTTCGACCAAAGTTTGAAATATTTGCTGAGCTCATCTGCCTATTTCGTGGTGATATATGAATAAACTATTTTCCGGATGCGGCGATACCAATTATGTGTAAGTTTATTATTTATTTTATTTGTAAAATGGAAAATGGGGGGGATTGAAGTTTTAAATTTTCTTATGTTAACACTGAGTCCCTCTAGGGTACTTACCACTAAGGGGTGTAATTGTTTATATAGCCTATTGCATTGTATCAACATCGCCTACAGCAGGAAGTACTAAAACGGAAAACATAGCAGCGATGGAAACCTTCACAAGGCTTTCAGCCGCCATGTGAACTGAACTGGGCCCCACAATCTCGCTACGGGGCCCTTGATCAGAGTGAGAAACGGTGCGCAGCACTGTTTCTTATTCAATTGGAGGCTACGGCCGCTGCTGCGTCTAAAGGGTTAACAGCGCAGAATGGAGCCAGCTCAATTCCATGCCGTTACCGGCAGGTATAAGCTGTACTGCGATACAGCTAACAAAGCCCCTTATCGACACGGGGAATTTAATTTTAATGTCCAGTGTCTTTAAAAGGGGGTTTTATCGTTTGAAAGCTTTCGTACACTTGATCCGATTCTGTTTCAGTTTCAAGTCCAAGACGAATCTCTGCTCTCAGTAGGCGTGTATCCCCCTCCCAGGGGGCAAGTGTCCCCTCACTGAGAGTTTTTGACATCATCATTCTGTGTTTAGCAGGGGAAGGGAAGAGGACATAAGCTCTGCAGACCTCCTGCTAGTTTTTCCATGGCTGCAGATTCTCTCTCAGGCTGCACAAGTTCCTTGTAAACCGATCTTTTGCATTAGTGTAAACAGTTTTTACACACAGCCTGAACTGATGAAGCAAGTGTGAGGATGCATCTGCTCCCCCTACCTCTTTTTATCAGGCAGCAGGTAGAGCAACTGTACAAGGCAGTGTTTTAAAATGGGTAGACACAGGGTAATGGAAAAGACTGTTATATGAGGGGGGTGTGAATCTAGCAGTTAGTCAGTAATCGCCCAGATCCTTTATATATAGAACTATATAGAACTATGACTGGGAGATGAGCTCACAGTGGACCTGAGACAGCCTTCCTTTTTAAAAAACACACATTCCCAGGGAGCCCGTTTCTCACACTCAGAGGGGAATAAGCAGAGTGGGAGGAAAAGCCAATTTACAGGCAGGGGATTTCCCCTTTCCCGGGGGGGGGTCGAAAAGGTTTAATGCCAAAATCAAATCAGCCAAATCACAGAAAAAAGGGGGGGTGGGTTTCCTCTACCCGTTTGGGAGAAATAGCAGATTCACATTTTTGCTCCCCATCTACTATACTAAAAAGACCCAAAGGTTTTGCAAACCAATTACAAAAAATCTTTTTTTTACTGTACCCCCTCATTTGAGATATAACCTCTACTTGGGTTAATATATGAAATATTTTAAATCTCCTTAAAAAAAAAAAAACCCTCAGAAACGGGGCTTGCATTTTCTTTAAAAAAAAAAAGGTTTTTTCCCCGTCCCCCTTTTTGGCAAGGCTGTGACCTTGTGTAAAATAATTTTTTTTTTTCTACTAGTCTTTTTTTTTGGATTTGGGCTTTTGTTTTTGGTAAACCCCCCCCCTTCCCTTCCCCGTTTTTTCCCGTTTTTTGTCTATTTTGGGCCCCAATTTTTTTCTCAGTAGGAGTTTTGGGGGTCTGCGCACTTATCATGCATAGGTTTTTAAAATTTTTGGTTTTTTTAACTTGCCCTACCTTACTTTGGTACGGGTAGTACGGGGCCCGTCTTTTTGGACAGCTCAAGGCATAGCAATTTCTATTTTTTAATTTTCGACCGTGCCCCTTGACCCAATTGCCCCCCGAGAGAGGGTTTTCCCAAAGGGGGGCATATAAAACGTTTTGGGGCCAAAGGCAACAATGGGAAAAAAATAATTTCAAAAGCTTACAGAAGGGCCCTAACTGACCTTCGGTGCCTCCCATGGGTGCAGGGTTTTTCTTTGTAGGAAAAAAGGATGGAGGCCTCCGTCCATGCATAGATTACCGTGAACTGAATAAAATGACGGTAAAAAAACAATACCCATTATCCTTGATCCCTGATCTGTTCAATCAAATCCAGGGACCAAAGTGGTTTTCCAAGTTGGACCTTAGAGGGGCCTATAACCTCATCCGTAGCTGAGAAGGGGATGAGTGGAAAACCGCGTTTAACACTCCTGAAGGTCATTTTGAGTATCTGGCGATGCCGTTCGGGTTGTGTAATGCTCCCGCGGTGTTCCAGAACCTGGTTAATGATGTTTCCCGTGAACTCATTGGTTGTTGTATGGTCGTTTACCTGGATGACATTTTAATCTATTCGGAAGATTGGTTGTCACACATTATACACGCACGACAGGTATTGCAAAGTTTGTCAAGCTTGAGAAATGTGTTTTCGGGGTGCAGGTGGTACCTTTTCTTGCGTACATCCTGACTCCTAACTCATTTCGTATGGACCACGGTAAAATTCAGGCTATTCTCGACTGGGTCCGCCCTTCATCTCTGAAGGCCCTGCAGCGGTTCCTAGGGTTTGCTAATTATTATCGTAAATTTATTCGTAATTTTTCTGTCTTAGTTCGGCCTTTGACTGACATGACTAAGAAAGGGGTGAAGTTCAGTAATTGGCAACCTGAGGCCATAGAGGCATTTGAGAAGCTTAAGCGGTGTTTTGTATCAGCTCCTGTGTTGATTCAAGCAGATCATAGCAAACCCTTTGTCGTTGAGGGTGATGCTTCCTAGTATGGCGCAGGGGCAGTCCTGTCTCAGGGATCCGCTGCTATGACTAATCTTCGCCTTTGTGCTTTCTTTTCACTTAAATTTTCCTCAGCTGAAGGGAATTATGATATTGGGAACCCTGAGTTGTTGGCTATTAATTGGGCCTTCGAGGAATGCGACACACCCTCGAGGGTGGCCCAGCATCAGGATCACAGGATCCCTTACTGATCATAAAATCATACTTACCTTTTTAAAGAGTGCTAAAAGGTTAAATCCACGTCAGGCGCATTGGGCATTATTTTTTAGGTGCTTCAACTTTGTTACTTACAGACCTGGTGTAACGGGTTGCGCCGCGGTCCGGGCCACGGACCGCGGTCGCACCCGCGTTCCCCATTACGGGTCCCCCCAGCGTGGACGGGGGGCGCCGGCGGCGCCACCCTTCTATCCACTCACCTGGCCTCGCTCCCGGTCCGGGACACGTCCTCGTCCCCTGACGGCCGAATGCGCATAGAGCGCCGCCCCCTGGCGCACCGCGCGCGCTCATCCTTGTGGAAATTAAAGGACTGTGGGGTCGGATAATTTGGGTAATACTCGGGCGCTGTTCCTATATAAGATGATATGCACCCACGTCACTTCCCTCTTGATCTACTGTGCCCCGAGCCATAATGAAAGCGTTCCTTAAAGAGTATGGAAATAGAGTAGTCCATTACTGATTGGTTTTTATTTTTTTTAGTTTATTCCTGCTTACGTGGTACCAGACCTCTTCCAATTAACGTTTCCCGACTCCGAACCTCTGCCGCCTACCCTGACCTTCTGCCTTTCAACGACCACGAACCATTGCCAGCCTGCCCTGACCTCTGCCTGCCCCACAACTACGATTCTCGGACTACGATTCTGTCCACCGCTGCACCTCGGCCGCCACCGCAAAGCAAGTCCACTCAGGGGGACGACCTGTAGCCTCACTGCCGCAGCAAGTCCATCCTGCTATTTGCGCGGGCTCTGGAGAAAACTCGGGGGCTACTTAGATTCCGTTCCCTGGCGTTGCTTAACTACCATCGCTTGTGGAGGTCCGTCCAAAAAAAAAGTAAAATAAAAGATCCACTAACCCCATGAGCCGTCACAGTTAGATCCAGCCAGTGAATCCCGCCAGAGGTGCCCTGCCAAGCATCAGCGAACTTATGACGTTGGTATGCCTCAGCAGTCCCGCAGCAAATCGCACAACATGCACAGCAGTTGGGGCAGCTGTCCGCCATGATGCGTCAGCTGCTCGGATCCCAGCAACAGTCTCCTACCTGCTGCCCCGTCGGAGACGGTCTCCGTCTACGACCGCCGTTTCCATTGCGGCTCACCGTGGACCCAAGCTTCGGTTTTCCCCTACCCAATCCAGCTTTGCCGGGATCCCAAGCTCTGCCAGGTATTCATTACCCAGATGCTTCGTGCACATAGAACTGATGGGCGGATCAGTTTTCCCCTCGGAGAGGTTAAAGTGGCCTACGTGGTGAGGCTACTAACCCGGAAAGCCCTGGCTTGTGCGACTCCCCTCAGGGACATGAAATGATCCTGTACTGCGGATCTACAGACCTATTCTGCCAGGAAATCCGCCCCGTCTTCGAGGAGCACACAGCGAGGTTCTTCCTCTGCTGAACCGCCCTCTTGAGCCTTCGGAGGGCGACTCCTCGGTGTGGTGCCCTATGCGGTACAGTTCCGTACCCTGGACTGTACGAGAACTCTCCCGTGGAATGATGCCGCCCTCTTTGCCACTTTCAACAAGGGCCTGTCCAGCCGGGTAAAGGGACGCTGTTGGCAGCAAGAGAACCTCCCGTCCCTCCCTGAGTGAACTAAACCTGCAAGCAAAGCTCGATGATATAAGGTTCGCGAGAGAGGCCAGAAAGAGCTCGGCAGGAGAGAGACCAGCACTTCCCCCCTACATACCTGCGCTACTGAGACGTCGGCGGTTTCATCTGGCCCCCGGTTTCCAGCAACCTCCATTGCTGTCCCCCTTAAGCCTCTGAGGTGGAACCAAGCAAGTGAACCGGGCCCAGTATCGGAGCAGGGAGCTGAACCGTCGGCCGAACCGAGAAGCCATGTATCTACTCGCGCCAGCCCATACCATTCCGTGCATAAGCTGTCCGCTAAGACCCCAGCGTCCGTGAAATGCTCACAACCTAAGGAGCCAGTAGGAGAGGGCGGTCCTAGGAGCAGTTTTTCCCCCTTCTCGCACGACTGATGAAGCCAGTAGGAGGTGACCAGTGATGCTGGTCCGTCGTTTCCGGAGCTCTGCTTTCCTGGACTCAGGACTCTGCCACGGAACTACATCCTTGCCTCATTGGTAACCCGGTACCACAGCATACTGTTGTCCGGCAGGAGAAGCCCCTGCTTTATTTCTTCGTTCAGTGGGGAGCTTCTCAGGTGACCCCATCCAGTACGTCAACCCGTCCGGTGACACTACGTGAGGGGCGCTACATAAGGAGAAGATCGGGTTTCATGTTCTTCCCGGTGCTTCCTCCTCATGACGATCCTCTGGGGCTTCCAGGCTGCAACGACACGCCCTACTCTCGATTGGAAGACAGGCGAAGTCCTGCCGTTTGGGGACCGAAAGCCAGAACCATTGCTTGAGGTACCATGGCCTGGTTCCTACCACTTCAACGCCTCCGCTTGTCAAGCCGTTGTCCATGCCTGCCGGCCGAGTACAGGACTTTGGGAGATGAATCTCCAGAAAATGGTCCGATTCGCTGCACACATCGTCTTAACGACTGTCCAATTGACCTCCTCCCAGGAGCCATCCACCCGGGGAGGTTCAACCCGCAGGTCCGGCCAGAGACTCAGGCCATTCAGCCACATTCGGGAGAAACCTGCAGAAAGGATTCATTATCGTAAGTCCACCTCCCCAGCCGGAGCCGGGTTTTTTCTTCGTGCAGAAGAAGGATGGTTTCCCTCCATCCGTGTATAGACTACAGGGGTCTAAATAAGAACACCGTAAGAACCGCTACCCTCTCCCACTGATCTCAGAGCTGTTTGGACCGTCCTCAAGGGGCTAAAGTGTTCTCCAAGTAGGATATTGCGAGGAGCCTCATAACCCATCATCAGAATTCGGGAGGGGGAGAGTGGAAGACGGCGTATCAATACCGGAGATGGACATTTTGAGTACCTCTGATAGCCCATTGGGCTCTGTAACACCTCCAGCGTTGTTCCAAGAACTCGTCAACGATGTCTTCCGGGATCTCTTGACACCTGCGTACATAGTGTACCTAGATGACATCCAGATTTTCTCCCCTAATTCTTCAGACTCACCGGCCCCAAGTACGCAATGGTTCTGCAACGTCTTGCGCCAGCAACTGACGTACGACAAGCTGGAGAAATGTTTTATTCCCGGACCAGCCTACCTTTCCTCCTACATAATTCTCGGCTGAAGGCCTAAAGATGGACCCGGCAAAACTCTCTGCGGAGCTACAATGGCCCCGTCCTGTCGGTCCTTCGGTCGATACAGCACTTCCAGGGCATCGCAAATTATAACCGGAAATTTATTCCCTACTTCTCCACCTTGTGGCTCCTATCGTGGGCCCTATACTAGAAGAAAGCGAACCCAGATGTTATGGCCATCCGGAGGCTTGAGAAGCGTTTGTGGATCTAAAGAACGGCCTTCTCCACTGCTCCTGTCTGGTCCGCCCTGATTCCGAGAGACCATTCTCTTATGGAGTGGATGCCCACTTCCTAGGGGTCATGGGCGGCCCCTCACACAGGAAAAGTTCCAAAGGCAAGAATACGCACATGTGGGTTCAATCTCTAAGACTTTTTCGCCGTCGGACGGAACTATGCCATTTGGGACCGGGAACTCTTGGCCATCAAAGTTAAGCCCCTAGTGAGTAGGCGACATCTGCAGAGGGGCTTGTCACCCCCAATTGACATCTTACATGACCACAAAAATTTGTTGTATCTTCAGAGCGGCCCAGACGACTTAACCTCGCCAAGCAAGCCCGGTGGTTTCTCCTTTTATTTTTTTTTCCCATCGGATTTGATTTTCGGTAAACACTTACCGGCCTGCTGAGAAAAGAACCGTCAAGGCTGATGCCCTCTCTCGTGCCTCGACGAGGTCGGTGAAGAACTCGCTGTCACAACCCATCCATTTCCCCCGAACGGTGGTTCACGTGGCTCCCGCTAGGTCCTCCAAAACATTCCTACGTGCAAGACATACGTGCGCTGCACTCAGGAGGAAGATTCAGGAGTGGGGGCATAAGCTCCTTTGTGGCTGGCCATCCCAGAGCTCGAAGTCTTAAGCTTTGATCACGCACACTACGGGTGCCGACCTCTAGTAGCACAGGATGTCAATGACTTCACCCACCCTGTGCACTTTGTGCACCAACAAGGTCCCACGCCACAGGCCCTGCAGGACCTCTTGCATCCGCTGCCTGTGCCGGAAATCCCTTGGACGCACATATCGATGGACTTCGTCAACGACGCTACCAGTTCGTCCTCTGGAATCTTACCCAGGTCATCTGGGGGTCGTGACGGACCCGGAACTCAAAAAAATGTCCCACTTTGTGACTCTCTCCCGTGCCTGCCGATCTGCCCCACAATTGTGGCTAATCATTTCTTCCGGCTTCATGGACTACCCTCTCACATTGTCTCCGACCGCGGTTTTCAATTTGTGTTTCCCGATTCTGGCGAGCCTTTATGCTCCCTCTGCAAGTCAAGTTGGACTTTTCATCGCATAACCACCCCACCACCTCAGTCCATGGGCAGGTGGAGAGAGTAAACCCAATTCTTGGAGAATAACCTGCGCCGACTTTGTGTCCGGACATCAGGACAACTGACCGAGCTGCTCTCGTGGGCTGAATTTGCGTAAAACCATCGGACTCGGAAGCTGCCGGCGTCTCCCCGTTCTGTTGTAGTCTATGAGGCCGCCACACCCGCACCCCCCCCCCTCTGTCCTCCTGACTCGGATGTGCCCGTTCTGCCAAAGAATTCAGGTTCGAGATATCAAGGCCATCAGGCAGGAGACGCGAATGTTTCATCTACTGTGGGCCTCTGCCCGTAAGACGTCTCAGCAGACTAAAGTCAGAAGACCCTGCCCCGACGTTTCTCCTGGGGACAAGTTTGTGCATTCCTCAAGATAATTGCGCCTGAAAGGTCCTAGTCTTAAATTGGGCCCTCGTCAATCCCTCGGCCCTTCAAGGTATCTACGGCAGATGACCCGTGACAAACAAGCTTAGTCTGCCTCCATCACTCCGATCCACAACGCATTTTTCATGTAACCCTACCTTAAGCCTCTGGTTCTGAACCGGGTTTTCCATCGAAGAAAGTGACGCCATCCCCATAGCCGAATCCACTGACATCTTCGAGTGTAAAGGACATTTTAGCTATGAAAACGGCTCAGATGGGAGACGTGATCCTCCTCGTGGGATTGGAAGGGTCTTCGGACCCGAGAGAGATTTCCCTGAGCCTGAATCTAACATCCAGAATCGGGAACCTCATCCTCAGGATTCCTGCAGCCTAAAAAGGATGTGGGGAGGCCTAAAGGGGGGAGGTACTGAAACGGTTTGCGCGCCGCGGACCGGCACGGACCGCGGGGTCGCACCCCGCGATCCCCATTACGGGTCCCCAGCGGGACGGGTGGTGCGCCGCGGGCCGCACGGCCTGCGCGGCGGCCGCCACCCGTTCCATCCACTCACGCGGCTCGCTACCCGTCCGCATCCTCGTCCCCTTCTAGCCGGAATGCGCAAGCGCTCCCCAAGGCGCGCGCGCGCTCTTCCTTGTGAATTTAAAGGGACAGTGCGCCGGTAATTACCGTTGCGCTTGTTCCTATACTAAGTGTTGCACCCACGTCACTTCCCCTGCTGGATCTACGTTGCCCCTCCGAGCCATAGAGAAAGTTTTTCCTTTAAAGTGTAATCCGCTTACCGTTTACCATACCTCTCGCTAATACGTTTCCCAGACTCCGAACCATTGCCGCCTGCCCTGACCTTCTGCCGCCACAGAACCCACGACCATTCCGGCCTGCCCGTCCCTTTCGGCCTGCCCACGACTACTCGATTCACGGACTACGATTCTGTACCACGCTCACCTCGTGCCGCCGCCACCACGAAAGCAAGTCACTTCAGGGGACGAACCTGGTACCTCACCCGCCAAGTCCATCTGCTTTGCGGCGGGCTCTGTGAAACCGGGGGCAACTTAGATTCCGTTCCCAGGCGTGGCTTAACTACCATCGCTTGCGGTGGACCGGCAGATCCACTCCCCAGCCGTCACACCTGGTCCGAAAAATGTGAAGGCTGATGCTCCTATCTAAGCATCCTCTGTGCCTAGCCCACATCTCAGGAGGATCCTGCACCTATATTGCCCAAGGAGACTGTTGTCTCAGCTATTCCCCTGATTTAGCCACTGAGGTTAAGTCCCACCCACTCAGTTCCGACTACGAGTTTTAAAAGAATTTCATTGTTTCATTGTTCAATTCTGTGTTATCTGGGCATCCTGGAGTGTCTGGCACAAAAAAGCTTATTTCTCGTAATTTACAGGAGGCCGTCAAGCCTCGTGAGGTTGAGAGCCTATGTGTGCATCTTGTGAAGTCTGCGCTCGGGCTTCGGTTCCTAGAGACGCGTCCACCTGGTTGAACTATGCCCTCTTACCTATACCTGAACATTCAATGACCCATATCTCCATGGATTTATATGGACGGACCATCCTCCTTCGAGGGCAAAACAGTGATTTGCAGTGTAGTGGAATAGTTTCAGCAAAATGTGCCATCTTGTATCCTTAAGGGGTGATAACTGTCGTCCCAAAAAACTGGCTGAACTCTTTGACAAACAACATTGTCAAGCTTCATGTTTACCAAAGAATATTTTCGGACAGAGGGATTCAGTTCGTATTATCGATTATGGAGATGCCCTTAGCAAGGCTCTGGGTATCACCCACCTGTCCTTCTACCTTGCCTTCCACCCAGAGACTAAAGGCAGAACGAGATGGAAATCAAATGTTAACACAAAACTCCGGTTGTTATGTTACTGAATTAGCAGGTAGAAACTGGGTAAAATACTATATCGTTGGTTGAATTTGCCCATTAACAATCCGATAGTAGCTTGTCATTGGAACCTCACCATTTTACTGTAAATTAAATGGTTTTCACCTAAGGCATGTGTCATTTTCCAGTGCTTCGTATGATCACAGCGGGGTGGATGTCATCATTAAAAATATGTGCACAGTCTGGGCCCAAGTTCAGAAGAACTTGGTTCATACCCAGAACAACCAAAAGAAAAATTTTGATAGACGCCGTCTGTGTTCTAGAGGGTTTGCGGTTGGGGATAAAGTATGGTTATCCACCCGAAATCTGCGATTGAAAGTTCCCTCTGGTAACGGCTGAAATTACCTTCGTCTCTCCGTATACATAACGTGTTCCATCG
Source organism: Phyllomedusa bahiana (assembly GCA_025379985.1). Classification (NCBI taxonomy): domain Eukaryota; kingdom Metazoa; phylum Chordata; class Amphibia; order Anura; family Hylidae; genus Phyllomedusa; species Phyllomedusa bahiana. Next base: position 55,791 of record JAODAL010011704.1, read on the forward strand.
TGCACTTCTTAAGAAGTATTTTCAGCCTGTGACCGCCCTCTAGACCTCCTCCTCCCCGTTTGCATAGGGGGGAGTTAGAATATGAAGTCGCCTGTATTTTGGATTTAAAGGGGTAAAAATTCTTACGTACTGGTCCTTAAAAGGGGTATGGCCCGAGGAGAGATCATGGGTTTGGTGAAACCCACCATGAAAAAGACCTGGTGGGGGAAATTTATGATTCTCCCCGAAAAACCCCAGCCCAAAGGAAGGGCCCGGTGGCCCGCCAAAAAAGGGGGGGGGGGGTATGTCAGGGCGGGCGGCGCTCACCCTGCGGGGAGCAATTTTCTGCAGCAGTGATCAGTGACCTCACCTTGATTCGCGGCGCTTGTGAGTGACAGGGCCCAGCCACCCCGGAAGGGGGGTGTCACACCACAATGGGAGGGCCCCAATCAGAAAGGAGCGGATCGGGAATCACATTTTAAACTTTTGCAAGTGAGTGCTGGCTGCGATATTCTCCTGGCCCCTAGTTACTTTTCTGTATTGTATTGTTCCCGTGTACCTGACCTCGGTTGTTTTCACCCCAACTTGTTTCTGATTTTGTACCTCGCCCCCCCCGTTGTTTTACCCGGCTTGTCTACGTTTTCTTTTTTGTTTGATTTGCGACTTGGCGTTTCCGTTTTGGTATGACCCGGGTGTCTGCATTTCCTCCCCTGAGGGTCACCCCAACTTTTAGCGCAGGGATGTCCCCCACTTGACATCCCCGTGGGGCAGCACGTAAAGTGGGCGGGACAGTGGGGGGGTTTCCAGTCAGGGCCACTGACTCCCTTGTGTGACAAAAAATCTTCAAAAATCTTCTATCAGGGGGGAGGGAATAAAAAATCAGCCCTGGAACAAAGCCCCCAGCAGCCCAATACAATATCCGTTACAAAATGCCCCTTGTTATCGCACCTGACACTTTCTAAAATAAACTACACCATAAAGGTGCTTTCACACGGAGCACTTTTGGTGCGTTTTTGGTGAGTTTTTGTGCAGAAAGGCAGAGCAGTTAATGCTGTACATTTCTGCACAAAAAAATGCATAAAAAAATGCACCAAAACCGCTCTGTGTGAGAGCCCCCTAAACACAAGCAAGAAAGAAACAGTGGTGCAGAGAAACCCCTCATCAGAGTCAGGGTGCACTGCTTTACAATCCGGGACAAGCCCACACTGACACTACATAAGCACCAACATAACCTACAACCCCCCCAATCACACCCCCAGTAGTCAGGTCACCATCACATGAATACAGCACTGATTCAACCCATGAAGTAAAAGGGCCCCCTGACAGCAGGGACTCACAGGAGACGTCATCTCTGATGGGAGTTGTTCTCTTCTCCTTTTCTTCTGCATCTGGCCCAAACCTCCAGGATGCCTTCCCTGATGAGCTGTTCCCTTCCATTTTTTCTCTGTCCAGTACGGAATGCAATGTCTTCTTCTAGTGGTCACTACTCGTCCCTGTAGAATTTACCACAAATACATCTTAGACTCCTCTTTTTTCCAGGACTTTCCTATCAATTCCCCAAACAGCGTATGTTTGACCCTTAAAAATTTGAAATTAAAAATGTCAGATAAGTGCATGTAAATAGGGAGGCCCCATTAGGCAGGCAGGGACAGTACGCAGGCAGGCAGGGCCACTTATAGGCAGGCAGGGCAGTATATAGGTAGGAAGGGGCGGTATATGGACAGGCAGGGCCAGTATATAGGAGACAGGGCCAAATTTATAGGGAGGCAGGGGCGGTATATGGGCAGGGGGGGCCACTTATAGGCAGCAAGGGCCAGTATGTAGGCAGGCAGGGCCATTATAGGCAGCCAGGCCCGGTTTTACAGGCAGCCCGGGCCCAGTTTTACAGGCGGCCCGGGGGCCAGTTGTAAAGGCGGCCAGGGCCAGTGTAAAGGCGGCCAGGGCCAGTGTAGAGGCGGCCAGGGCCAGTGTAAAGGCGGCCAGGGCCAGGGTATAGGAGGCCAGGGGGCAGGGGAAAGGTGGCCGGGGCAGGGTATAGGAAGGCAGGGCTTTTTAAAGGGGCAGCCGGGACAGAAAAGTATTTTAAAAAAAATAAAAAAAATAAAAACTCCTCTTCGCTGCTCCGGAGGGGGGCCCTGGTTTCCCTTTGGGACAGGTCGCAGAGAACGCCGGCGTGACGTCTTTCACTTTCGGCCCCTGCCCCCGGGGGCCTCCGGGGAAAAATGAACAGACAGGATCAAAACTTTCCCAAACTTTTCCCAGCCCCGGCCCGCTCCCTTGCCCCGCACGGGGGCAGGCGGCGGCTGTAATGGAGAAGGGCCCGGGGTTGGGGTGGCCCTGGCAAAGGAGCCGTGGGGCGGGGGGGCCTTTTAAAACCCCCCTGGCACGGGGGCCCCCGGTCGCAGATGCGCCCAATTCCCGGCCCCTGTGCATGCGCCGGCACCCCGGGGCACCCGGGGGGGAAACCCCGGCCCCCTCGGCGGGGCGCTCCGAGCCGGCCCGGGCCCGGCCCCCCCAGGGGTTTTCCGGGAAAAAGGGCCCGGTTTGCCCTATGGGCAGCCCGGGCCTGCTGCCCTATCACCTTTCCAAAAAATTTAAAAAATCATCAATAAAAATGTGAAACAAAAAATAAAGGGTGACTTGTGTAAAAAGAAAAAACCCACTGGGGGGGGAAATACTTTTTTGATCCCCCACCCCCAAAAAAAAAGTTTTGGGAAAAGGTGGGTGCACAAACTGTACCCATGGTGTCCCTTTTGGGTTTGTGGGTTAACTTTTTCTTTAAAAAATTTAAATGTGTGTTAAAACAAAATTTACCGAGCTAATAGAAATTTTAGTAAAGTGTGCTAAAAATTTAGTACTTTTAAATATTTAGAAAAAAAAACAAACAGCATTAAGACCAAGTTGAGGTTCAGTGTTGCTGTAAACAGTGTCGGACTGGGGTGCCTGGGGCCCACAGGTGGGGGGTTGCTTTAGGGGGCCCCAAAAAAAGATTTTATTGGGCCCACCGATGGATTTTTTTTTAGGGGCCCCCCTACGGGAAACGTAAAGAAATGTTTATCCTCCTTTACTTTGTCTTTTGCCTTTTTTTCCTTTCCCTTTTTATGCTTTTTTTTTTTCCTTTTTTGAAAAAAAAAAGGGGTTAAAAAACATCTCCAGGTCTACCATGCACCGGGGGTTTCTCCTATTCTCCTGTGGGCCAGTCTGAGCCTGACTGTAAAGGAACTCTACATCCAGGCTTGCTAGAATCATGTGTAATTGAAATCTCGTGAAATCTGCTGACCTCATCTTTTGTGTCTCCAATATAGGAAGCTAAAATAGAGGCAAAAGGGATTAGTATTTTGTTTCCATATGTACTGACTCCCTGTGTGAGGGAATTCCTCCCTGAAACCATTGGTCTGCCAGGTATTGATGTATTCTTCTTATGCACTTTTGGCAGTGCATAGAAAGTAGTCAGAATAGAGGTAGGGTTAAACATAAATCCAAATTCATTTTCTGAAATCCAATTCTAACCCCTTCCTTCTAGTAACAAATGTTTGAGCTCTTGTAAATGCATGCTCGCCGGATCGTGTGACAGGGCTGTATTGGTATCATCAAATAGTGCTTTGACCATGTTGACCCAATCGCTCATGTTCTGTCCCTCTTATCACTTGGACTAATTACAAAATCTTTTCTCTTTTTCAGCTCACAAAGTGTTTTTTCTTCTTCTAGAGTTGTAATTTTTCTCCATTGAGATAACCTCTGTAAGTCCTTTGTCACTAGTTCAGTGACTATATCTATAAATTTATATTGTGACAGGAATGAAGTTGTAGTAGAATTAGGTTTCAATGAAGTTAAAAATGGTCTTAATGCAACTTTCATCCCTGAACTTATTTGTTCCAGTTATATTCAGGGTCCTTCTTCCCTGTTTTTCAAGTTTATTGTATAAGAGTTATTATTTTTATGAAATGTATGTAATGCCAATTTCCTGTCAAAAAGGTTAATATCTTTAAACCAGGTAAACTCAATAAATATGGGCATTGGAGTGTAAGAAATGCCCCTTTGTAGTAATTTGATGTATATGTCATACTTTAAGGATAAATTTTTAAATTCATTTGTAATTCTTTTTAAAGGATAAGTCTTTATTATTGTCACGGATGCCCCTACGAACCCTCGTCCCGGGTCGCAGGCGCATCCGTGCCCCGATGCCGTGCGGCGCCCCGTCCTGCACGTCGGGGGTCCGCTCGCTCTCCTGCCGGTGCCCAGGTCCACTTACCCGGCCACGCTCCTGTCCCCTCCGTCTCTGTCCCCCGGGGCACGCGATCCCGCTCCCTAGGGCACGCGCGCGCCGGCAGTGTGAGATTTAAAGGGCCAGTGCACCGATAATTGGCTATTGCCGGGCACTGTCCCTATTTAAGCCTGCCTCTTCCTGGCAGCCTTGCCGGATCTTTAGTGCCCATTGCCTATTGTGAAAGCGTTCCAGAAGCCTTGTCTTGATTGCCGTGTACCGAACCACTTGCCTACTTTGACCACGAATCTCTGCTGCCTGCCCTGACCTTCCTGCCTGTCCCCGACTACGTGACTGCCTAACGAATCTGTACCTCACCTACCCTTGGCCGCCACCGCAAGCAAGTTCCACCAGTGGAAGCGACCTGGTAGACTCCCGCCGCAGCAAGTCCATCCCGCTTTGCAGCGGGCTCTGGTGAAAACCGGGACCTGCTTAGATTCCGCTCCCTGGTGTGGGCTTCCACCATCGCTTGCGGTGGTCCAGCGGATCCACAACCACAGACCGTTACAACTATAATCACCCTTCCTTACAAATTCTGGTCTCCTGCTTTTTACATTACTGTTCTTCCTTGTACGGATCCTTGGTCTACTATAAGAATTACTATGTGATTGTCCCTCACTAGGATATCTACCTGAGTCCTCTCTTTCTGACTGATCTGATTCTAAAATATCAGTGTACAAGACATCTTTGTATGGAATTTTTCGATTTTTCCACACATACACTTTATTAGTCTCAAAATCTTTTTTTATCTCTTATGTATTTTTTATGTTTTCGTTCCTTTATTTCTCCTTTGAAGATTTCAATATTTCATTGCAATTTGGATTCTAGATTTAGAAAATCTGAATTTGTATTAAAACACTGAATTTCTTTGATCTCCTGTTCCAATTGTTTACTTAATTTAATGAAAACTCCCCTCTCATATTCAAATAAGCAATTTATAAGACATAGAAAGCTCTTGGTAAATATTTTTTCCCAGCCATTGATAAAGTTAGGATCCTCCCGGTGGGAATTTGGCCAGAATTCTCAGTCCCTTATATAATAATAATAATCTTTATTTCTATAGCGCCAACATATTCCGCAGCACTTTACAAATTCAAGGGTAAACATACAGTCATTACACATTAAAAGTACTTACAAATGAGACACAAGTGTGAGGGCCTGCTCGTGAGAGCTTTACAATTTTATTAGGGTGTATGGGTGAAACATACGGTAGAAGTGCCAAGTTTACAATGGTCCGGCCATGTTTCATAAAATAGGGGGTGGTTTTTCATGAAAAATGGATTGAAACTGCCACCCAGACTGTACATCTATATTTCAGATAAGTGCCTGTGAGTGCCAAGTGCAGGGAGTGACAGGATGTGTGTGATAGCAGTTAGGGATCTTGGTGGGCCAGACCGAGAAGATGTATTTTCAGAGCCCTCTTAAAACTGTGAGGGTTGTGAATGTGCCTGATCGCCCGCGGTAACATATTCCAGAGAACTGGTGCCGCACGTGTGAAATCTTGTAGGCGGGCATGGGAGGTTCGGATGATGGAGGAGTGGAGTCTGATATCATCAGCAGAGCGGAGGAGCACGGGTAGGGCGGTAGACAGAGAAATAGGGAGGAGATGTAGGGAGGAGCAGCGCTGTGGAGAGCTTTATGGGTGAGAGTGCTGAGTTTATACTGTATCCTGTACTGGAAGGGCAACCAGTGCAGTGACTGACACAGGGTAGAGGCATCAGTATAGCGGCTGGAGAGAAAGATGGCCTGGCTGCTGCATTTGGACAGATTGGAGAGGGGAGAGTTTGCAGAGAGGGGAGACCGATAAGCAAGGAGTTGCAGTATTTTCAAGACGAAAAAAATTTAAGAGCATTTAATGAGAGTTTGAGTCTTTTCCCCACAGTGAGAAATGGCCGGATTTTGGAGATATTCTTGAGGTGCAGGTGACAGGAGCGGGCAAGGGATTGGATATATGGGGAGAAGGTCAGATCGGAATCAAATAAAACCCCATTTTCTGTTGCAAACATGTTTCCAGGCTAGTTATTTCAAACCATTATTATACATATATATGAAATAATGGTTTAACTTTAAAGGATGTAGAGGGATATCAGAAGAGGGAAAAACCTGATTGGCTTCAATAGTAAGAGTATACAAGTTTCCCGTCATTGTGCCCTTCATCACGAGGTGATAGCTTTAAAAAAACAAGGTATTGAAAGGGATACAATTCCGTCTAGAGGAGAACATCACAGAAGAAAACTCTTGAATAGGGAATCCTTCTGGATTCACCCTAGATTTCCATGTGGTTTGAATAACAAACAAGACCTTATACTACATTATTAGCTATGGTCACACATTTATGTAACTATGTTGTAGTTTTTGATATGTTGGTCTGTGTCTTGTTTAAAAATCCTGTTTTAATGTGTAACCAACGTACCTTTAATTTGGGCGGATGTTAATCAACCAGCCTATATAAAGCGGGAGTGTTGCCTGTTTTACTATGCTACGATTTAGGGCCATCACTTACACGGCCTGAAACTCGTAAGATTTATTCCTGTTTACAAGGTTTTTTTATCCTGTTTTGCCTCAATAAAATGCTGCTTTTTACCTTCAAGAACACGCTGGACATCTATTTGCATCTTGTTATACAAATTGATTCTCTGTAATAAGAAACCAGCAATTACTATGTACCCTACATAGTATTATATATACCTAATCACTTAACATGAAAGGTAAGAGGGTCTATTTAATGTTACCACCCAACTTAAGTTAGCGCTAGTGTGTGTGTACAATCACCAATAAACTCTACGCACAAGAGACTCAACCCAATTCCACTGTCTATAATCATTTAAAATTTCACTTTTATCCATAAAATATTGTAACAATATTACAATTTTAAATCTACAATTGTCAGAAGCCAAGCCATATTAAGCCCTAGTCATTGATTATTCCTCATATATTTACAATTCTGAAACACACTGCACATACAGTATAAGGATATATGTGATTTTGATTGCACACTTTATCTTTTGATGCATTTTAGCGTAATCAATCCGATAAGCTGGTTAGTATATTCCTTCAGGGCTTACTTAACATTCAAGGATGTATAGCATGGTAGCTATGCTATTTATTTGTTAGTATTTATTTTTGTTAAGAGCTATTTAGACATCTAGTAAATATGAATGTCATGTGCTGACATCTATATCAAGTGCTACATATATATGATCATGTTGTTGGAATATAAACTAACCTATAATTGATCGTTAGATATATTTGTGATGAAGAAGCATTTAATCTGCAGTATATTCTTTTTTGAATAAATATGTGTCACAAATTAGACATAGTGACTTATACTAATGTTGTATGTTCATCTTTATATACTGGGTCCTATCCAGTTGTGATCATTATCTACGGCATTATGATGAAAACTAAATATATACCTACCGTTCTTAAAAAAACACGATTCATAAAAGGATCTATTAAATATTTTTTGGGTAAAGATTCTAGTGTGATTGTATGGCGCATGCGCAAGACAATATACAAAATGATACAGCGCACTGGTGTCATGGGGGCGGGCGCCGTTGCCCCCCGCGGCCGCCCCCCCTGCCCGCAGGGGGTGCGGCGCAGGTAGCGCGGCTGCCTGCGTCCAGCCCCTCACTGCTAGGGTCCCCGCGCCTGTTCACTTACCCGTCCGCGCTCCTGTACTTCCTGCTTCTGCCTGTCCCGGCCATGGCGCGCGTACCCGCTGCTTAGGGCGCGCGTGCGACGGCTGGTCTGGATTTAAAGGGCCAGTGCACCGGTAATTTAGTCAATTGCCGGGCTGCTGGTCCTATATAAGGAATACGCCCCCAGCACTCTCTGCCAGATTGTTGGTGTGCGTTGCCTAGTTGAGAGAGTGTTAGAAGTCCTGTCTGTTTACCCGTGTACCAGTCCATTCCGCTACGTTTCCTGACCTTGCCTATTTGCCGCCTGCCCTGACCGTCTGCCTGTCTCTGACCACGAACCTCTGCCGCCTGCCCTGCTCTTCTGCCTATCCCCGACTACGTCTCCGGATTACGATTCTGTACCACGCAGTACCGCGGCCGCCATCGCAAGCAAGTCACGTCAGGGGTAGCGACCTGGTAGCCTCACGTCGCAGCAAGTCCATCCCGCTTTGCGGCGGGCTCTGGTGAATACCGGGGGCTACTAAGACTCTGCTCCCTGGCGTGGCTTAACTATCATCGATTGCGGTGATCCAGCGAATCCATCATACCCTTACAACTGGCATGATGATATACAAGATAGTAGCGATTCATCACCACTCACCTTCCTTTAGATTGGTCACTGTTGACATCTGATGTGGGATCTATTCCGCACATGCACAAGGAGGAGTCTGGACGTCACCGCTGTTAGCAACTCCTTTTTTTGGTGGCGTATTGTCCCTCATAGTGGCTCAGGATGCTGATGGACTATTGGCCCTTGAGCATTTACTTGTAATGATAGGATGGTAATAAGATATTGGAATATTTTCTCTTTGGGAGGGACTTTAGTAACTTATAAAGAAATTTGAATACGGGAGTCCCACACCATAACGCCGTAACCCGTAAAGACACTGCTAGTTAGCCAAACATGTCAAAGTGGGTTTGGGGGTCTAATTTTTAGGTTGATACTGCACTTACACTTCGCAAACTTATCACGGACTGCTCCGCAGCCTGCAATTCGGGCTGTGGGCACGGTCGTGACCTGCCAGTCCCCTCCTGCCCTGGTACCTCTGGTGCCACGGTCCACGCCACAGGCCGCGGGCACAGATACTCACCCCGCCGCGCTCCTGTGCTTCTACGTCCCTCTGCTGGCTGCTACACACGCTCTCAACGCTAGGGTGCGCGTGCTGGCTTCTCTGGATTAAAAGGGCCAGCACACCGGCTATTGGTTGCCGCTGCAAGACGACCACGTCATGGGTAGCGACCTGGTGGAAACCCGCCACAGAAAGACCATCCCGCTTTGCGGCGGGCTCTGGTGAAAACCGGGTCCCACTTAGATTCCGCTCCCTGGCGTGGCTCTCACCATCGCTTGCGGCGGTCGTGTGGATCCACAAGTCTAGCTTTACAGTAGGATCCAGCCATAGATCCCGCCAAGGTGCCATTGCCTAGCATGGCAGACCTTACTACCATTATGGGGCAGCAATCTCGGCAACTGGCTCATCAAGCGCAACAGCTGAATCAATTGACGGCCACGATACAGCAGTTCATCTCCTCCCAACAGCAGCCGCTGCCACCTCCTGCGGTTCCTCCTCCGTCTGTGGCTCCTTTGACTCCGGTGGGCCCCAAGCTCCGGCTGTCCCTGCCTATAAAGTACGAAGGAGACCCAAAACTCTGCCGGGGGTTCGATACCTAGTGCTCGGAAGATCCAAAGTGGCGTTTGTCATCAGCCTGCTCTCCGTGAAAGTCTTGGCATGGGCTACGCCCCTCTGGGATAGAAATGATCCATTGATGATGGATCTGCAGAGTTTCCTCGCGGAGTTCCTCAGAGTGTTTGAGGAACCTGCCCATGCCTGCTCCGTGGAAACCGCGCTCCTGAATCTGTGCTAAGGGAACTCTACCGTTTGGGATTACGCCGTCCAGTTTCGTACCCTGGCGGTGGAGCTATCCTGGAACAAGGCCGCACTGTGTGCTACTTTCAAGAAGGGTCTGTCGTGGAGAGTAAAGGATGCATTAGCCGCGAGGGATCTTCCGTCCTTTCTCTCTGAACTCATACACCTGGCCACTCGCATCGACATTCATTTTGCCGAAAAGGAAGAAGAGCTCCGTCAAGACAATGCCACCGCTCGGTCCCGTCGGCTTCCTCGCCAGGTTCCGATGGCCCAGCAGTTTTCGCTGTCTCCTCAGCAATCCACAGATGTGGAACCCATGCAGGTCAATAGAGCTCACCTCTCTGAGCGGGAATTATCTCATCACCGGGAGGGGAATCTGGGCCTGAAAATTGGGGCGAGCCCCCAAACCCATTTCCCGGCAAAACCCCCCGGGAACGCCCCAAAAAGTTCGGGGAAATTTCCGCCCCTTAGGGTTACATGGGAGGGGCCCGTCCGTAGGTGTGATTTCCCCCCTCCCACGCCTGCCATACCCGTCCCGGGATCAGGGATGGACGGGGGGATTTCTGTTTTCAAGCCCCCCTTTTCCTGGGTTTTCGGGAAATCAGCGGGAAAATTTTCATCCATCAATCTTGGGGGCCCCCAAAAATCACCTCTGTGATGTAGAATACTTTATTCCTTTTCCCCACTGTCAGTTCTCCCCCCCCCTAAAACCATTCTGTTTTTTAGTCAGAGCACAGCTTCCCCCCCCAAAAAAGTAAATTTTACACAGTAAAAAAAGCCCAGTGAAAATGCCTTTTTATGGGAAGTCCCCCCGGGCGGGGGGGGAAACCCATGAAAAGCCCCTAAATGAACCCAAAATTAGCCCTGAACAAAGGGTTGTCCCAGCTTAAAAGGGCCCCAGCAATCAAAAACCCGTGGGTGTCTAAGTTTGTCATATCGTTTTCATAGGCGATCCGTATAACTGGTGCTTTGGGGGTTTTCATATCAAAAAATTATAGAGCTCCCCGCAGGCCACGCCCATTTCCCATTTTTTCCAGGACGCCGGGGGACGGAGATTTTCCAAAAACCGGGGCCTTTCGGGGGCCAGAAGATAAGAATGTTTGAATCCGGGCTTTCAGGAAAAAGCCCAGAGGGTTTGGGATGGTACCACCGGCGAGGTTGTGCCAATCCCTGCCGAGTTATCGCCATTTTTTGGTTTTGCATCAGAAACGCATGACCTGAGGGGGGAGAAGTGCATGGGCCCCGCCCCGGGGTGTTTTAGGGGGTCCCCCGGGGGCCCTTCCCCCTCGCGGGATTTAAGCCGGGACCAGAGTTAGTTTTTTCCTGTTTGATCCAGAGAGGAGGGGGGTGTTTTTGAGAGCAGGTCCGTGACATCATCACTCACGCCGGGGCCAAACATCTCCCCCCCAAGGGGGGCCGGGGGGCCAAAAAGAAAGCAACCGGTAATTGATTTTCTAACTCCCCTTTTTTTTCTGTACCCAAAACCCGTATTTGAATTTTTCCTCCTACCTGTTTTATTGTTACCCCATCTTTTTTTAAAAAAAATTCCTGTCTTTTTTGTGCCCTCCACGGAATTTTAAATTTTTATAAACTTTAATCTGAGTTGGCCCTGTCTTGATCAACGGGGCCCTCACCCCCTAATTCGGGGGGGGTCTATGAATTATAGCTCCCCCAAAGGGCTGGGTTTCGGCCTTTTTTATAAAAATTGGTCCGGAAACCCGGTCTTATAACTAAACTGGGAAACTGGTGGCAGCCGTTCAGGGTTCGGCGAGGAGAGTGTTCTTGCCCCTCCCTGGTTCCCCCTGTGCCGGTGGGGGGCAAGGGTAAACAGCGGACTAGGCTGTTTTTCGTCACATATTGGTGGCAGCGGTGGGTTTCAAGACAATAGTGTGTGGGGGAGTGGGTGCCCCTACAAACCCAAACACAAAGGGGGACTCCCCAGCATGGGTTTTGCTGCTGGGGTTTTAAAAAGATTAACTCACATGGGCCCAGTCAGAGTGAAAAATTCCAAATTTTTTGGGGTGCTTTTCAGGTTGGGGTTTTTTGTGTCAAGTACCCCCAGGGGTTGGGGTTGCAAGGATGGCTGGTCGCGGTGGGGGCAGAGCTGTGGGCCCCAGAGGAAACAGCCCGGTGAAGGAGCCGGGAGGAGCCCCCCCCAAAGACCGGGCTAGGGAACCAGAAGGGCGAGGGGGACCCCAGCTGGGGGGCTCCCAAAAAGGAGCATTTTGAAGGGGGGCCCAGTGGCCGCAGGGGGCAGCTCCCAATCGGCTATTCCCCGCAAGCTGCCCGGGTTTAAGTTTTGAGGTGGAGACCTCGACGCCTAAAAAGGCCCCTACTAGCATTTTGAAAAACCTTTGGGGGGAGCGGGGGGGAAGGACGTCAGGTGAGGGCCCAAACCAAAATTGCAGGTGCTTCAGCGGGAAAAAGGCCCAAGCCCAACCCCGGGCCCTTTTAAAGACCCTTCTGGACCCCAGGTCCCCAAAGTTAAAGGGGGGAGGCCCTTTCCCATGCGGTAGGGTGGAGCCCGGGGGACCCCTCCTTTTTGGCATTTGAAAAGATCGGCCCCCCAAAGCCCCAATTGCCTGAGGACCATTGGGTTTGGTTTTTTGACTCCTGTTCGAGGAAAAGCTCTGGAATCTTGGGGCCCTTTGGCCACGAGCCCCCCCGGACCTCCCGAGGAATCAAGCAGGCACTGATCCGGCCGGGTAAAATCTCACTCCTGAGATGTACAGGAAGAAGTTTCCGGAGTTTGCAGCGGGGGTCCTACGACAGCTGGGCCCCCGGCCAATGCCCGGGGCCCCCCAGAGAGCCGTCAACCTTGGGGCCCGGGGCTAAAGATCACCAACCTTTTCCGCCCGCTTTGGGGGCTCATTTGGCCCTGGAACATTTTTTTTGGAAACTGCCCAGAGGGCCTCCAGCGGCAAACTTCGTACCGGGAAACCGGGGGGGGGCCCCCCGCCAAAAGGCAAAGGGTCGGGAAAGGGGTTAAGCCAACAATCGGGGGACCCGGGGGCCCCCCAAGCACAAAAAAACTGGGGGGGGGAGGGGGGGGAAGAGGCCCCGCAGGGGAAAAATTTTCCCTACCCCTAAGCCCAGGGGGCCCCCCAGCCCATGCTTCCCCCATTTGGGGGAACCCCACTCTGGTTTACCCTTTGCAAAAAAGCCGGGGCATTTTAAGGGGCCGCTTGTCCCCAGCGCCCGAAGGGCCCATCCCAGTCCCCTTTCCCCAAAGGGCCCCCCCAAAAGTTTTGTGTTTGGGGGGGGGTGGGGGGAAGGCCCCTTGATAAAATTTTTAGCCCCGTCACCGGTAGGCCCGGGCGGTTTTTCCATGGGGAAATCTTGGGCCAAACCCGGGGCGGAGATGCCCCGTGGGGGCCCCCGAGGGTGGGCCCCCCGGACATGATACCAGGAAAGACTTGCATGTCTCCGGAAAAAGGAGGCGTTTTTTGCGGCGCTGCCCCGTTTCCAGGGTTTATTTGGGGCTGGGGGGCCGGGAAAGGGGAAAGCGGGGGTTGGAGTGTCGCGAACATTCCGGCTAGTTTTTCTGTTTGGGACAAAACCTTTTGGGGGGGGTTGGTAGCCCCTTTTGGGGGGCCCCTGAAGCCCCCAAGGGTTTCTCCCCCCCCAATGTGATATGTCAACCAACCCATGTTTTTTTTTTGCAAACAAAGTCATTAATATGGAAAACTGATGGGAGAAAGGGGGTGGGTGACATGGTGTTTTTCCCCTCCATCATGTGGAGAGGAGATAAGGTCAGCAGGTTTTCAATTTGGGGGCAGGGTGTGTTTCCCGCAAGCTTCTGGGATTTGTTTTCCTCTGGTGTGGCATAGAGGGGACAAAAAAGGGGGCCAGACCGCTGTTGGGAGGGGGGGCCTTCAAAAGGGGAAGGGGGCCCCCCGGAAAGGCCACCGGGGGAGGGTCTCCCCACAACCCGGCAGACAGGGGGGAAGACCGCTGTGGTGGGGAGCATCCCCGGGAGGCAGGGCTCCCCGGGAAAGGGGAAGGGAAGGGTTTTCACCACAAACAGGGTGTCCCGGGAAAGGGGCCCGGTTAGGGCCCAACAGACTTTTAACTCATGAAAAACGCCGAGGGGGAGGGATTAGCCCCCCCCAGCGGTTTTGCACGGTCAAAAGTGGGCCGGGGTGGGCACGCGCCTCAGTCAGGGCCAGGGGCCAGGAGGCCCCTTTAGGGGCCCGACCCGGGAAACCCCCCATGGACCAATTAAATGCCAGGGAAGGTGAGGGGGGCCCGGAGATAGGTTCCCCTGGAAAATGACAGAGGGGCGTGGGAGTTTCATCCATTTTTGGCCACGTTCTAGTCGAAGTTTTTAGGGAGCCCTTAGCAGCTGAAGACACCTTTAACGCTCTCAAGGAGCAGCGCGGCACAGCCCCCCCCTTTGGTATCAGGGCACCGGGAAAAGGGTGGTTTTGGGACCAAGGACGGTGTACCACGTGAGGTTAAAACCGGGTTTTACCGGGGCGTTTGGGCCCAAAAGGGCCCGAAAGGGTTTTTTGGTTTCCCTAAAAAACCCTTTTAGGGCCATTGTTGGGGGGTTGGGCCAAAGGAAAATTCCAATTTGGGCCCGGGCACCTAGGGATTTCCCAAAACCAAAAGGGAAAAGGGGGGCCCGGACCAGCAAATTTTTTAAAATGGCCAAAAAAATGGGGACTGATGTGGGTGCCTTATTAACCTTCGGGGGTGGGCACCTGTCAAGGGTGGGGAAGGGGGGGCCGAGGGGCCCAAAAGCCCCCTGGGGACCCCTTTCCATCATAGAAAGACCTTTTGGAGGGTGGTGTGGATTTAAATTTGGGCCACTTTCCTTTTCCCAAACAGCTCCGGGAAAAGCTTTTTTACTGAAGGTAGTAGAAACGCCCCTCGGGTTTCCCGGAAGGGGGTAAACCCTTTTCGTCCCTTCCCGGGTTTGACAAAGGTGGCCACGACCCCAACTGGAGATTTTCCTCCCCAGTGGGCTTTTCCCCCCGGAAAAAGCTCCCTTTTTCCGGGGGGCCCCCGTTTCCCTGTCGCAGCAAAAGGGGGGTCCCCTGGGTTAAAAATGTATCAGGTTGGGAACAATCTGGTTTGGGCCCGCCCGGACCACCCCCCAACTAAGGCCTTTTGTGAACGGTTAAATTGCACCCTGAAAAAGAAGTTAGTTTGGTTTCGAAAAACCCACGGGCCCCGACTGGGGGGGGTTTCCCTTTCCCCCACCTGTTTTTCCTACCGGAAAGTTCCAACAAAACCCCAACGGGTTGTTGCCCCTTTTGAGCTCCCCGTATGGGGACGGGTTTTGGGGGGGACCCCTGGCCTGGGGGAAGGGGGCCCGGGAAGGGGACTTAGGGAAACCCCCCGGGGGTGTGGTAAATTTAGTAAAGTTTATGCGGGTTCCGTTTACAAAATTTCAGCCTTGACGCAGCTAAATGCCCTGAAATTTTGGGCAAGGCCCCCAAGCCGGAAAACCCAAAAACCCGTTTGGGGACACCCAAAAAAACGCTTTGTGAGAGGACCTACCAGGTGGGTTCCGAAAGGGGTGGGTCCTGGGGGCCCTTTTAAACCCCAGGGACAAAGCTTCAGACAGCCTGGGAAAACCCTTTTGTCGTGCCCAGCAAAATTTAACCAGGGGCACGTACCTGGGGCAATGGAAACCCGAAAGGGGAAAAGGGGGAAGGCCTTTTCCCTGTGAAAAAATGATGAAGGCGCATCATGAGCGGGGAAGGGTTTGTGCCCTTCCCGGTGCAACCTGCCCCAGGAAAGTGAGACGGGGAAACCTCTTAGACTTTTCTTTCCCGGTCAGGGCAGGTGGGTTTCCCTAGGGATGGGAGTTTTTTGGGCAGCTCCCGGAGGGACCAAAAGGTTTTGGGGAAACCCCCTACCCCTTTCCGAAACAAAGTCACTAACGTTTCCTGGAAGGGCGGGGGTCAGCCTTCCCCTCACGTGGGCACCGGGGGGGAAACAACCCCCCCAAACCCTTTTTTTTTGCATATCGGAAACTCCCCCGAAAATGGGGCCCAACCCCAAAGCGGGTAGGAGATTGACGAAAATTTCTTGGGAAATGGGGGTCATCCCAGGCGCCAACAGTTTTCCTTTGGGGGTCGGGCCCGTAGTCCCCCTCCCCAAGAAGGATGGAAACCCCCCATTTTTGCGTGGGAAATTCAGGGGGGTCAACGCTTTCACGGGACTGATGCGTACCAATGCCCGCACGGGTTTACCTGCTTGATTCGTTTGGGCCCGGGGGCCCAAATACCCCCGGGGCCATCCCTGGATCTGAGCCGGGGGAAAAATGGCAGGGTTCCCCTGACCCCCGGAAGGCAAGGGAAAAGCTCGCCTTTATCACCCCATTCGGGCCCCGTCCCAGTTTCCCCTGCATGCCCTTCGGCTTTAAAAATTCCCCCTGCCCCCTTTTCACGGTCTTTAAGGGGGCCCTTTAAGGATACCGGCTGCGTACCTGGATGACATAGCCGGTTTTTCGTCCCCCCTGGGAGGACCACCTCCGCACCCGACGCAGGGCTTGGACGTTTTCCGCCAGGGAGGGGGTTTAAACCCTTTTAAGCCGGGAAAAAAATGCCAGCTTTTGGGATTAGTCGGGTCCACAACCCCTGGGGGCACCGGGATAAGGGGGGGGGGGCCTTTGGGAAAAACCCCGAAACCCGAAAAAGTGGGTGCCATCGCACTTTCCCGGCCCAACCCCGGACCAAGGGAAACAGGTGATGGGCTTTTTTTGGGGCACCCCGGCCCGGGACTCTTTGGAGGTTTGTTCCACCCCTATTTGTAGCCTTTGGGAAAAAACCCCCGACAGACCTCCCAAAGGAAAAGGTTGCCCTCCGCAGCGATTGGAAAAAACGACGCGAGACGGCCCCTTCCCAAAACCCTCAAGGGGCCCCCTTGTCCAGCCCCCCCCATTAAATACAAACCGCCCAATTCACCCCCCGGGATTATTTTAAAATACAAAACCGACGCCAGTGACTTTGGCCTCCGGGGCAGGCTCAGCCAGGTGGACACAAAAGGGGCCGGAAAATCCCCTTATGTACCTGAGCCGGAAGGCTTCTGCCCAGGGGGAAAATGGCCAAACCACCATGGAAAAAGGGAAAGCCTGGCGAAGGGGTGGGGGCCCTTTCAGGGGGCTCGCACCCTATCTATTACGGGGGGCCCTTTTATTGGTGGAGGGAAAACCACAAAACCCCCTTTAGTGGTAACACGGTTTTCCGGAAAACCCAAAGGGAGGTTGCCCAAAGCTGGACCTGTCGTTCCAGCAGTACAACTTCGTCAATTTTGCCCCCCCCCGGAAGGGCCGAGACCACGGCAATGGGGATTTGGGTTTTTCCCACAAGGGGGGGGATCAGGTGAGGGCCCATGTGGTGAGACCGGGTTAGGTGCTGCCCTTACGCCCCCAAAAGGGGGGGGGTGTGATGTAAAAATCACTTTATTCCTTTTCCCCCTGTCAGTTTTTTCTCCCCCCTCAAACCTTTTTGTTTTCTAGTCAGAGCACAGCTTCCCCCCCCACAGCACCCAAACTCCAAAATTTTAAAAAGTAAAGAACCCAGTTTAAATGCCCTTTTCCTTTTTAGGAAGTTTTGCCCCCGCCCGGGGGGAACCCCTGAAAAGAAACCCCTGAATCCAAATTTGCCCGAACAAATGGGAGGGCCCAGCTTCAAAGGAATTTCCCGAATCCCTAAACCCCCGGGCGGGTCTTTTCCGAATTTTTTATAACGATTCATTTGGCGATTCCCCTCATAACTGGGGGCTTGGCGGGGTTAAAATCCCCAAAAAATTTTTGGCTCCCCCACGCACACGCCCCTTTCCCCGGTTTTTCCAGGGCCCCAAAAAACCGGGATATCCAGAAAAACCCGGGCCCCACGGGGTCCGAAAAATAAGCATGTTTGAAAAATCCAGGCGCAGGAAACCCAGACCCGGGTTTGGATGGTACCCCCGGCCCAGGGGGTGCCCTTTCCCTGCCCAGTTATCATCCTTTTTGGGTTTTTTCAAACAGGGAAAATGCAGAACCCGAGTGGGAGGGGTGCATTTGGGCCCCTCCCAGGGGTTTTGTAGGGGGTGGGCCCAGGGGCTGCCCCTCGCAGATATAAGCCAGGGGCCAGAGGTTGGCTCTTCCTGTTTGATCCCAAAAGGAGGGGGGGCCTGAAGCAAACAACCGGGAACTTGAATTTTTCTAACTGGGCCTTTTTTCTGGGACTTTTCCCTAAACTGTATTTGGGATCCCGTCTCCTACTGTATTGTTATCCAAACATGTAAAATATTATCTGTCTAGTTGCCCTCCAGGGTAATTAAATCTATAAACTTTAATTGAGTTGGGTTTTTCTTGATCAACCCGGCCCCACACGCCTAATACTCGGTCTATGATATATAGCTTTCCCCAAAGGGTGGGTTTTTGGGCCTTTTTTAAAAATTGGTCCCCGGATTCCGGTCTTATAACTAAAAATAGGGAAAATGGGGGCAGCCGTATCAGGGTTTCTGGGCGAGGGAGTGTTCTCTCGTCCTTTCCCCGGTTTCCCTGTGCCGGGGTGGGCAAAGGGGAAAAAGCGGAAAGGGGTGTTTTTTGTCACAACCCCCCTGTGGTTCGCTTGGGGGGAAACCCCTGGTTTTTTCGCCTTTGGGTAAAGGGGCTTTCCAGAGTGTTTTCTATTTGTTCGCTACTCGGCCAGTATCGCTCCAGGTGGGAGCCCTGCACAAAGAGGATCGAATTCTTCGTGCTTCCCCGGTCTTCTTCGGCAATTCTTTTGGGACTACCCTGGCTGCAACGCCATGCCCCCACGCTCGATTGGAAGACTGGTGAGGTTATTCGCTGGGGGCCGGACTGCCAGAGTCAATGTTTGGTGGCACCTCGCCCGGTGCGCTCCAGCTCTCTGCTGGTGCCCCTCAAACTCTTGCCTGGACTACCCGCTGCATATCAGTACCTTGCTGATGTTTTCTCCGAGAAACAAGCGGAAACCTTGCCTCCTCATCGAGCTTACGGTTGCCCTATTGAGTTACTACCTGGTAAACGTCCCCCTCGGGGCCAGGTTTATCCTCTGTCGATGCCAGAAACCCAAGCTATGTCAGCCTACATTCAGGAGAATCTCCTGAAGGGATTTATCCGCAAATCATAGTCCCCGGCTTGCACAGGGTTCTTCTTCGTGGAAAAGAAGGATGGGTCCCTCCGGCCGTAACAAAATTACGGTGAAGAACAGGTATCCTCTGCCATCAATTACAGAACTGTTCGATCGGCTTTGGGGTGCAAAAATCTTTTCTAAATTGGACCTGCGGGGCTTCTACAATCTCATCCGTATCCGTGAAGGGGACGAATGGAAGACGGCCTTTAAAACCAGGGACGGGCACTTCGAGTATTTGTTCATGCCCTTCGGATTCTGCAATGCTCCCGCAGTCTTTCAAGAATTCGTGAATGACATTTTCAGAGACCTTCTCCAAACCTTTGTCGTGGTCTACCTGGATGATATTCTAGTCTTCTCTGCCGACTTGAAGGACCATCGCCACCATGTTCGCCTAGTGCTTAAGCATTTGTGAGTCAATCACCTGTATGCCAAATTAGAGAAATGCCTGTTCCACCAGACCAGCCTTCCATTCCTTTGCCTACAACATCTCTGACAAAGGCCTACAGATGGATCCTGCTAAGCTGTCCGCCATCCTGCAGTGGCCAAGACCGGTCGGCCTCCAGGCCATTCAGTGTTTCTTAGGCTTCTCTAACTACTATCGGCAGTTCATCCCGCATTATTCTACGTTAATAGCACCCGTTGTGGTATGTACTAAAAAGAACTCCAATCCTAGCCAATGGCCACCAGAGGCCGAGCAGGCATTCGCCAAACTTAACGCCATTTTTGCTTCTGCGGGCATTCTGACCCGCCAGGATACCGAGAAGCCGTTCTTTCTAGAAGTGGACGCCTCCTCGGTCGGTGCCGGCGCAGTGCTTATGCAGAAAGGACCGAAGGGCAAGGTGGTGACCTGTGGCTTCTTTTCCAAGACCTTCTCCCCGGCAGAGCAGAACTATACCATCGGTGACGTGGAGCTGTTGGCCATCAAGCTGGCTCTTATGCAATGGTGCTATACCATCACTATCTTCTCCGATCATAAGAATCTCCAATACCTCCAATTAGCCAATTAGCCCAATCCGTGACTTCCAGATTCACTTTAGACCTGCAGAGAAGAACGTCAAGGCTGAAGCCCTCTCCCGTGCTTCCGATGTGATCGGCGAAGAAGTCGTTCCTCAACACCCAATCACCTGATTTCCCTGGCTCCAGTGGACCTCAGGGATATTCCTCCTGGGAAGACCTACGTGCGTCCGGCGCTCCGAAGTAGAATTTTGAAATTGGGGCCTTGCTCTCTAGTGGCTAGCCATCCAGGTGCCCGTAAGTCATTCCTGCTGATTTCTCGTTTCTACTGGTGGCTGGCCTGGTCAAGGATGTGAAGGAATTTGTAAAGTCCTGTGCTACCTGTGCCTGTGACAAAGTTCCTCGCCTCAAACCCTCGGGTCTTCTGCATCCTCTGCCAGTTCCCAATACTCCCTGGTCACATGTGGCTATGGATTTCATCACTGATCTTCCTTCCTCATTGTGCAATATCGTCATCTTGGTGGTCACAGACCATTTTTCTAAAATGGCGCATTTTATTCCCATGCCGGGTTTGCCATCCGCTCCTTGCCTGGCCAATCTATTTTTCTAGCACATCTTCCGTTTGCATGGACTTCCTCTAAAAATAGTTTCGGACCGAGGGGTCCAATTCGTCTCCAGGTTCTGGCGGGCTCTCTGCTTCGGGTGGACCTGGACTTCTCGTCAGCCTAACATCCACAGACGAATGGTCAAGTGGAAAGAGTCAACCAGATCCTGGGGTGCTATTTACATCACTTCGTGTCGGCCCGCCAGGATGACTGGTCCAGCTTACTATCCTGGGCGGAGTTTTCGTGTAACTCCTTGGACTCGGAATCGGCAGGCGCATCTCCCTTCTACATCGTGTATGGCCGGCATCCCTGCCCTCCGCTCCCGTTGGCAGTTTCCTCCGAGGTCCCTGTGGCCGATGCCTTGGTCCAAGACATCACGAACATTTGGAGCCAGACTCGCCAATCTCTGTGTCAAGCCTCTCATCGTATGAAGGTGCAGGCTGACAAGAATAGAAGGCCTTCTCCAGTTGTCTCCCCGAGTGATATGGTGTGGCTTTCCACTAAGTATATTCGACTCAAGATCCCCTTTATGTAAGCCCATTTGAGATACTCAAGCGCATCAACCCAGTGGCTTATAAACTTCGACTTCTGCCTACCATGCGTATTCCCAATGCCTTCCACGTTTCCCTGTTAAAACTGGTGGTCCTGAATAGTTTTTCACGGAAGATTACCCCTCCATCCTCTGTAGCTGACTCCACAAATATCTTCGCAATAAAGGAAATTGTGGATATGAAGACCTTTAGGGGTAAGTGTCACTTCCTTATTGATTGGAAGGGATTCGGACATGACAAAAGGTCTTGGGAACCGGAGGCCAACATCTTGAACCCTGAGGTGGTACAGAAATTTCTCTAGTCGAGGAAGAAGGGGAGGCCAAAGGGGGGGTACAGTCACGGACCGCGCCGCAGCCCGCAAGTCGGGCTGCGGGCACAGTTGTGACCCGCCGGTCCCCTCCTACCCTGGTACCTCTGGTACCGCGGTCCTGTGCTACCGCGTCCCTCTGCTGCACGCGCTCTCGACGCTAGGGCGCGCGTGCCAGCTTCTCTGGATTTTAAAGGGCCAGTGCACAGGCTATTGGTTGCTGGCTGCCGCTGACCCTATTTAAATGGATCACTTCCGCTTGATCCCTGCTGGACCCTTGTTGTTCCCCAGCTCCTTGCTAGCACGTTCTGCTACTTACCTAGCCTGTCCGTGTTCCTCTGTCTTCATGCCAAGCCCGTGTCTGTGCTACGTTTCCGTCCGCCTACGACTACTGCCTTCCCGCCTGCTTGTGGCTGGCTGCTCCTCGGCTGCCGCCGCAAGTCGCCAACGTCAGGGGTAGCGACCCGGTGGAAACCCGCCGCAGCAAGACCCTCCCGCTGTGCGGCGGGCTCTGGTGAATACCGGGTCCCACTTAGATTCCACTCCCTGGCGTGGCTCTCACCATCGCTTGCGGCGGTCGTGTGGATCGACAAGTCCAGCATTACAAAACTGCAGTGCGGTGTGTTTCAGAATTGTCAATATATGAGGAATCATCAGTGAATAGGCCTTAATATGGCCTGACTTAGAACAAGCGTGGGATCAAAGTTTTAATATTATCAGTGGGACCAGGCAATATTTTAGATCTATAGAATAAAAGTGAAGTTGTAAATTATTATAGTCAGTGGAATTGGGCTAAGAGCACCTAGTGCAAATAATTTATTGGTACTTGATTAGGTAGACACTTAAGTGGCCAGTCCTGAAAGATGGCTGGTGTAAAGATGGGCAGTCAATCAATGCTTGGCTGCAGACAATGCTGCAGAAATTAGCTGCAGCAGATAAAATGCGACAATTGTAATGAGTCAAGTGAAATTTATGAACTCTTATTAGGGTGCTTTCACGCGGTGCGTTTTTGATGCGTTTTTTTCAATGCGTTTTTTGTGCAGAAAGGCACAGCAATTAAGGCTGTACATTGCTGCATGGTAATTACCGTCATTTTACCGCGATTTTTGTGTAGCAATGTATAGCTGTGCGTTCCTGCACAAAAAACGCATTGAAAAAACACATGAAAAATGCACCAAAAACGCACCGCGTGAAAGCACCATAAGAGTAAGAATGTGAGTAAAAACATATCCCAGCACACCACTGATGGTTTTAAGATAATAAATTAGGTGTAGAATTATTTTTTGTTACACACTTTCCCAATTGGTTGTCTCTTGGTTGTTGCATTGTAAAACTGGTCTCAGCTGAGAGCATGAGAAATATGCATTAACTTTCTTTCGCAGTCTGACCAAACCTAAGCTTTCCATCGTATTATAGTGGTCTCAGACCCCTATCTAAATGCATGGGTGACTGGGGGTCCCTAATTCGTGCTTTATGAGGAGAAAGCACACAACTGTATTAAGACTGTGTTATTCTATTCCCTAATGCTACACTGACAAGCAACGCCCTGTCAAAATTTTCTACACTGACGAAAAAAGGAGGTAGGAACTAACACAGTCTCAATGTATTACTGTGAGGGTAATATTTATAGTTTTATATTTATATGATTTTGTATATACTCTTTGTATGCTTTTCATCAAAGTTTGAAACACTCAGGTCTTTGGAATGTTAATAGACATGGCTCCCCCCCTCCTCCAATAATTGGAAACATATGGCCTGGAGGTATAGCCCTATTGAATCAAGAAGGTTTCTTTGTTTCAAAAAGACCCAGTAAGAGGTGGGTCCATATTTAAAAGTAAACTTTAAACCAACGTATAGGAAATCAGTTTTTTTAAGTAAAGACTGATTGGCACATGTATTCTTGCAGAAGGAGGAACGTTATAAAAAGTTAGGAAATACTGGGGGGCAGACATCCTGTATATGCAATGTTATATGCTGTGTGTGTGTCTCCAATGCTTGCATTGAATAAATCCTGGATATTTTTTACCTTCAACCGATTTTTAAATTGAAAAACTGTTCAACATCTGAAGAGCATCATTAATCTACAACAAAATGGCGCCCACTGTGGAGCAGACAACAGATTTGGTTATCCGGACAAAGCAAGGGGTGACCAATGTTTGAAAAGTAGAATAAGCAGCTGCACATCAAATCAAAAAGGTAAGCAAATATATCTTATATATGCTTACTATATATATTCTGTCTCTTCAAGTGTTGCTTCCCTTTCCGGGTCTCTAAGTCACTATACTAAGTCTGATCCAAGAACTTTTGATAAAGATAAATATGAGAAGATTTGATCATGGTTCTATATTCATGTATATATGTATATGTGTTTACTGGGTACCTTTTGTGTGGAGTGAATGGGCTGCATGTGTGAGCTTTACTTTCTGTGAAAGGTCTCATGCCTGCAAAGGGGGGTTGAGGCAGTGTCCTTAGCTGGCTTTAGAACAAAGGAAATTCCTGAGGGAGGGGGAGTGAATCCCTCCATGAATGAATGAATAGAGCTGAATAGGCTATTGAGAATTGGATTTCAGTGAGTGTGTCCTGCTTGTTATGATAGCATATAGTGGTTATTGCAGAAAATAGTGATTGATTAGAGAAATTATTTCAGTCCGTTTGGTTTAGCCAGACAGACAAGATTATTGAATCTTGTTTTAGGTAGGACAACCAGGGTATTTTTGTTTAATAGTTAGGGACTTGAATGAGTGGTTTAGAATTTTTAATCTAGCCACCTCAGAGGTATGATGCTAACTAATTTGTGTAATAGTTAGGAACTTGAATGAGTGGTTTAGAATTTTGAATCTAACCACATCAGAGGTATTACGCTAACTAATTGGGTGTGACGACACCGTAGAATTTGGAACGAGTAATGGGTAACTCGTTGGGCAGTGAAAAATTATCCATAAAAGGAAAGACAATAGAATAGAATAGACAATAGAAATTGTAGAGGAAAGAGCAGGAAGTTAGAAACAGTTGGAAAATTGTAATGGTGAAAGTTGGACATTTGAAAGTAGAAAAATGATGGAAAGTCTTCATATAATTGTGATGTTTTAGTTGTCATCTGTATATAATGGGTTTAATGAAGGCATGATGCCATGTGAGATGAGAGTTCAGTATTAGTTGGAAAAAATGGAAAAAGGTTATTTCCCTCCATTTCTGTGATCTGTAGTGCCACAGCAGCAGCTCTGATTTCAGAAGGGGCCAGCTCCAGATGCTGAGAGACCATTGTGTGTTTTTCATTGATTACTGCACTTACCTGTGTTGAACATTGATGAATTTTTAGTTTGTTTGTATGTTTTGTCTTTACAAGTAAAAATTCTGCAGATGATGTTTGGTATAAAAAACAGGAAAAAATCTCTTTTGGGGGGCCTTTTGTTTTAAAAAATAGAAATTAATTATTTTTTGGTTTTATAAGTTAAAAAGGATATCCCCCCTTCAAATTTGGTTTAAGTAAAAAAAAAAAAAAAAAAAAATGAAAAAAAAAACCACGAGGAAATTTAAAAGGCTCTTTTAAATTTTAAGGGCAAAAAAAATTGGGGATTGTGCAAAAAATTGTAAAAATTTTTGAAAAAATTTCTTTTGTTTTAACCCAAATTTTTTATATTACCAGGAATTTTACTTACTGTTTTTTTCCCAAATGTTTCTTTTAGGTGGAGAAGAGAAAAAATTAAAATTAAACCTTGGGGTTTTTCTTGTGGGAATAAAGAGTTTTAATTTTTACAAATTTTTTTTATTTTGATTTGAATTTAAAAGACTCAAATTTCTAGAGATATTTTTGATCGTTGCCATCCATTGTTGAAACGAGAGGTGGATTCGTGGCCCAACCGAAAGGGGCGGGGTATTTTTTAAGCCACGCCAGGGGCGGAGCCCTAAGAAACCCCGGTATTCACCGGGAGCCCGCCGAAAAAGGGCGGGATGGACTTGCTGGGGGCGTGAGGGCAAAAAAGGTGCTCCCCCTAAACGTGACTTGTTGGGGATGGGCGGGGGGTACTGCAAGGGTACAGAATTGTAATCCAGAGACATGGGTGGGGGACAGGCGGGAAGGTCGGGGCAGGGGGGCAGAGGTTTGGGGTTTCAGAGACAGGCAGAAGGGTCAGGGCACCCCGGAAAAACAGGCAAAGTCAGGAAACGGAGCGGAATGGACTGGTACACGGGAAATAAATAGGAATTTCCCAAACTCTCAAAAAGGAACTGAACCCCAACACCAAACAAGGGGAAAAGGAGAAGTTGCTGGGGGGGTTTTTCCTTTAAATAGAACCAGCGCCCGGCAATAAAAAAAAATTACCGGGCCCGCGGGACCCCTTTAAATCCAAGAAAGCGTCGTGCGCCCCCCCCAAAAGAAAGCGAGTCCCGCGCTCGGGGGCCCGGGGAAAAGGGCAGGATCAGCGTGCCCCGGGAGCGGGGGGCCCAGGTAAGTGGGCCGGCGCCCGGGAACCCGGCGGAGAAGGGGGTTTGGGCCGTGTGCGCCGCGGGCACCCGCGCCCCAGCCCCCCCTTTGCGGGCAGGGGGGGCGGCCCGCAGGGAGAAAGGGCCCCCGAAACCCCCTTTGGACAGTACCCTCCCCCTTGGGTCTCCCCTGTTTTTTTGGGAAAACCTAAGGGGGGTTTCGGGAGAAAAGTTGGCCTCATTTTTTCCCACGAACCCCTCCTGGGCCCCCAAACCCCCTTCCCATTAAATTAAGAAAAGAACTGCTTCCCCCTCACTGTCCCCCCTCCCCCAGCCCTCCTTGACCTCAAAGTTTATCAATTTTTGGCCACAGGAGAAGGTGAGCCCAAAAAATCTAGGGGAAAGAAGCGGTTCACCCCCCCGGCTTGAGGAGAGAGACATGGAAGGCGTTCGGGAACGCAGGGTAGGGGGGAAAAGCGGAGCTTGTAGGAAACTGGGGGTTCCCAGACGGGGAAAAGGCACCACAAAAGGCCCACAAGTATTTGGGGGCCTAACTTGTAACAGGGCAATTTAAAGCGAATGAACTTGGTGGACAACCAAATCTTTTCGCCTGGCTCAAATAGGGGCGGGGCCCTACGTACCGGGTCACATAAGTTTGGTGCAAGCTGAACCCCCGAAAGGGGGGGCCTGCCAGGGTGAGCTGCCAGGGCCCTTTTGATGCCCTTTATTTGGGCATCCACGGCGGGGACATGACCCAAAAGGTAGCTAGAGGGGAGGCGGGGGGGGGAAAAGAAAACCCCAAAACCCACAAAAAAAGGGGGGGCCCCCAGCGGATTCCGGGAACCCTAAAGGGGTTGTAGGAAAACTCTGCCCAGGGGAGAAGATCGGACCGGGTTAATCATGACGTGACGGACCCCAAAAAATCCCGCATTTGGGTTTACCCAGCACCGGGTTTAAACCCCTTCTCTCCCTTTCCCCTTTAAGTCTAAAGGTTGTATGCCAAAGGAGAGTCTAGCTGCACCCTGAAATTTTAAACCACACAGACCCCACAAAAAATTTTGGGCAAAAAACCCGGGGACCCCCTATCAGAGAAAATTTATCCCAAAGGGGGAAGCCAAGCAAAGGGGAAAACATGACTGAAAAAATTTTGGGGGCCAGCTGGGGGGCAAGGGAAATTTTCCCCCCCAAAGGCAAAATTTTATAAATTTGGGGGAAATTTTGGGAAAAACGATGGGGTTCACCACCCGATGACCTTTATTTCCGATGAGGCTGGAGATCTGTAACAAAGCCCAAATGGCTCCCATGGGTCTGGGGGTTTTTTCCGGCACAGGGGGGGGCCCAGAAAAAAGGCCCGGGGTTTGAGACAAGGGGACCTTATTATTGCCCCAGGGGGTGCAGGCCAAACAAAGTCCCTGACATATTGAGTGAGGGGTGGGCCAAACCAGTAGTAAGGGGGAAAACCAGTTGAAAGAGATCTAGGGCCCTCCTGGTTGGCCAGTTACGAAAAAAATTTGCCCCCACTTCAGGATTCTGGGCCCCCAAGGAGGACGCACATACTTTCCCCCCCCGGGGGAGGTAAGTTTTTGAAGATCCACGGGGCAGCCGAGGGAGTCTTTCTGGGGGGACTATGTCCCTGTGGAGGAGACTCAAACCCCCCGAAAATCTAAAGGGAAACGAGATAGGCGCCTTTTTGACTTTTTTCCCCGGGTGCCCAAAAAAGTAGAAGGAAGCCCAAAAGGGGCAAAAAAGAGCGACCCCCCTGGCTCGCCGGGGATTTGCTTGCCCCCCCGCCCCAAAAACGAAGATTAGGAGGTTTTTATGGTGGGTGAAAAAGTTAATAGGGTGGGGGAGCCCCCTCCAGAAAGGTGGGACGCCTTTTTTCCTAGAGCCAAACCCTTTATGGCCAGTAACCCCGCGTCACCAATGGTTAAATTTTTCGGCAGGGAGAAAAAAATTTTTGGGGAAGAAAAAAAAACCAAAACCAATATCCCTTTTAAACCTGAGGGGGAAATCTCTGCAGGAGGACAGCGACCGGCACCCACAAAAAACGCGTCCACTTCCGAAAAAAAGGGGGTTAGGGGCCCCGGGCGAGACGGGGACAGGAGCAGCCCGGGGAATCAAAATTTGAAAAGGGTTTTAAAGGCTTTTTTTGAGCTTCGGGGGGCCAGGATTTGGGGGCGTTTTTTTTGTTAGAGCCCCCCAAAGGGAAACCACCAGGGGAAGAGAATGGGGGTAAATTGTCTATAATAATTGGAAAATTTCCCCAAAAAAAAAACTTTGACGGGCCCCAAAAGGGCCCCCGGGTTTTGGGGGCCATTTTTAAAAAACTGCGGAATTTTTTTTAAGGATCCATCCGGGGGCCCCTTTGGGTCAGAAAGATGTCCCCTAAAAAAGGGTAAGCGGGTCGCCA
This sequence comes from Phyllomedusa bahiana, assembly GCA_025379985.1. Taxonomy (NCBI): domain Eukaryota; kingdom Metazoa; phylum Chordata; class Amphibia; order Anura; family Hylidae; genus Phyllomedusa; species Phyllomedusa bahiana. Next base: position 83,929 of record JAODAL010011704.1, read on the forward strand.
AAGGGGGACACTTCCCCGGTTTTTAGGCAAAAAACTGATGGGTGCGGAGACCCCTGGGGACCTGGCGGACGGGGGGTGGCGTGCGTCTCGAGTCGGGAAAAAAATTTTTTTGGGGAATACCCCACCAAGTAAAAAAAAACCCACAGACTTGAGTGGGTTTCCCCGGGAAAGTTTCTCATTGACAAGCCCGGGAAAAAAAAGCAGGAGCGTTGCAGAGAAAAAATGGCATAACAAGATCCTCGAAGGGGCCCAAATTCCCGCTTTTTAAAAACGCCGTTTTCCACTAATCCCCTTCTCGAATGGGGGAATCGGGTTATAAGCACTGCAGTTTCCAGTTTTGGGAAAAGATTCTTGCCCCCACACAGGGGGTTTCGAAAAGTTCTGATATAAAGGGCAGAGGGTAGGGGTTTCTTTACGAAATTTTTAAAATTTAAAACCCCCGATAGTCGATGCAGGGCCCGGAGAGAACCCGCCCTTTTTTTCTCCACAAAAAAGAACCCGGCCCCTGGGGGGAAAAAGAGGACTTAGGGATGAAGCCTTTACGGGGGTTTTCCCATGAAAAAATTCTGAACATCCCTTAGCTGGGGGATGGAAAAAGGGGGGTTAGACCCCGGCCCGGGGGAGGAAAAGAGTCAGGTTGCGGGATCAAGGGGGAAACATAAGGACGGGGTAAAGGGAAAGGGTTTTGGGCCTGTCTCTTGGAGGCTTAGTAGATTTCCGAAAAAACGATCCGAGGAGCAGGTCCCGGCTTCGACGGGGCAACGGGGAGAGACAGGGGGGGAAACCCCACAAAGACTTCCCCTTTTGGGGCCCAGTCCAAGGGGGGGGTTATGGTTTGGAAACCCCAGGGGGAGGCCCAGGAGGATTTCAGAGGAGGATCGGGGGAAAGGAGAAAACTGCGGGGCCCTTTGGGAAGACCCCCCAAATTCGAAAAAGTGAGGGATCAGTGGCGGAAGCGGGATAGCGCCCCTTAAGGCTTCGCCACTGCCCGAGGGACGAACTTTGGTTCTGAAAACCGGGGGTTCCCTTGGGGGGAGAAAACCTGGCCCCACAATTTCGGGGCTTACGAAATTTCCTGCGGGGCCCCCAAAATTTCAAAAAAGGCGGTGGCCTGAAGGTGCTTTGGGTGAAACCCCCAATAATACGGGGAAAGGGGCCCAAAAGGGGAGAGGCCGCTCGGGGACCCCTAGGGTGGGCCTTCCTACGGGGCCCCTAGGTGCAGGGATTTTTTCCCGGGAGCCCCGGGGACATCCCCAAAAAAATGGCCAGGACCCCCAATAGAAAACAGTTTGCTTCTGCCCGGACCTGTGAACTTTTCCTCCTTGAGACGGGTGGGCTTCTCCAACCCCCATAGCTTTTTTTTGGGGAAAACCTTTCAAAGGGGGAAAGAGGGGGTTTCCGCGGGAAAATGGGAGCCAACGGGGTGGTGGGGGGGGAGGAGGGGGAATTACCTCCCTTAAAAGGGGGAGTCTTGTTGTTTGGGAAAAACGAATTCGTTTTTTTCGGGGGGGCTAGGAAAGTTTAAAAGCCCATCCACGCAGCTGGTAGTTTTAACCCCGACCGGGCGACTCACCCTTTAATTGGGTCCAGAGAGACCTTCCCAAAAAGGGCCCGCCAACAAAATTTTTGGGTTTTTCCAAACCAGCTCGGGAAGAGTAATGGGAAAACTGAAAGGGAAAATACTGAATGAGTGGGGTTTGTCGCCCGCCCAAGCCGGGGGCAATCCCTGCGGCAGGAAAAAAAAAGGTACGACCAGGTTCCTCAAAGAAGTGGGGGAAAACCCCTGGGGGAAGGTTTGGAGATCGGTTTGTCAGAGGATCCCCTTGACCCCCACAGTAGCGTGGCTAACCCCAAGGTTTTCTCCAGACAAAGGCTGAAATAAAGGGCTCCCTTTGGGGCCCCGTCGGTGGGGAATTGTTTGCCCCTTTCAATCAAGGGGGGAGGGAAGCACGGCTTATAAAACCCCACGGCATTTTTTTGGGGGGTTCCCCAACGTAGCTGGGGGGAGCGGCAAAATGCGGGGAAGGGTCCAAAACCCCGGAGCGGGGTAGAGCAATGGATCCCGGAGAAAAACGGTTGCGGTGGGGGCGGCGGGCAGGTGGAGGTATAGGGGCCCCGAAAGGGGTTCTGCATCTTTTCCCGCTAGCTGGGTCAATACTTTTGGCTCGGGCTTGGGTGAAAACCCGGGCGGGGACCCCCGGGAAAAAGGTTCGGGCAAAGGTACCCTGGTGGACCCCATGGCCAGTTCGTACTGTAAAGAAGGGGGGGATTCGCTGGACCACCGCAAGGATGATAGTTTAAGCCACCCAGGGAGCGGAGTCTAAGTACCCCCCGGGTTATTCACCAGAGCCCGCCGCAAAGGGGGAAATGGACTTGCGGGCGTGGGGGCTACCATTTTCGTTTCCCCTAAAGTATTTGGGCTTGCGTTTGGCAGCGGGGGGGTCCCCGCGAGGAAACAGAATCGTAATCCAGAGACGAAATTTGGGGGAAAAGGGGCCAAAAGGTCAGGGCAGGCAGCAGAGTTTCGGGGTAAAAGGGGACAGGCAAAACCGGTCAGGGCGGGGCGGAAACAGGAAGGTCGGGAAAACCGAAAGCGGAATGGACTGGTACAAGGGTAATCAATAGGGAAACTCCAACACTCTCAAAAAGACACTGAACGCACACCAACGAACGGGCAGAGAGTGCTTGGGGCGTTTTCCCTTTAAATAGAACCAGCGGCCCGGAAATTAGCCCAAATTTAAACCGGGGACGCGGGCCCCTTTAAAACCCAGAGAAGATGCCCGCCCCGCGCAGCCCCCCTAAGCGCGGGTACGCGCGCAGCGGGCCGGGACGGCCCAGGGTCAGCGGTGAAAACCGGGGTTGGACAGGTAAGTGAGCGGGCTTTCGGGGCCCCGGGGTGGACTGGGGGGCCGGCCGGGGGTTTTTAGCGGCCGGTCCGGGGCCCCCATGACAATTGTTTTTGTTTTTGGGGCCATTGATTTTTGTTTTTTTTTTTTTATTTTTCTTTTTTCCATTTTGTTTAGTCTGAAGTTTTTTTTGTGTTGTTTTGTTTTGGGAAATGACAAAGGGGATCCTTTTTTTCTTTGTTAGTTTTATTTTAAAATTTGTGGTTTAGTTCTTTGTGTCTGGCTAACTTTTTGTTTGTCTGTTTGTTATTTGAAAACCCATTGAAAGCCCTACCTGATATGAAAAGCTGGTGAGCTTTTTTTCAAACCCGATGATAATTAAGCAATCTCATTTTCTCTGGCCTTTTAAATATTTATGTGTTAGAGAAGGTTTTGAGAAAGGGGGGGAAAAATTTTGTCTTTCTGAAAAATCTCCTGTCCCCTTTGAAAGGGGGGTGAAACCAATGCACCTCAACTGTGGAGAACAGAGGAAACCCAACCCCTTGGGCCTGTGCTAAGGTAACAAAGGTCATTTTTGCCCGGGAAAAGGAAAACCCCCAAAAATTTCCCTCACACATTTGGCTGTTCCTTAAAAGTCCAAATGGCGTGAAGGGGGTTTGGAAACGGCCCAGGTTTCTTTAGCCCGTTCCATGCGCGGGGGCGGAGGCCATTTAAATTTCATTAGCGTTTTGCCCCCCTTTCTGTGAACACTTTTGCACCACAACCTCATGTATGAAAACTGTCCTTTGGTCAAAAACTTGGGTTTTTTTGCCCCTAGCAACCAATCGACCCATAGGGAACCAATCAGAGCCCCCCTATTTTCCATACAGTGCCCCTGAAGAAAGAAACAGGGAAATCTGACTGGTTACTATTGGGGAACAAAAAAAAGCTTAGATTTTGGACAGTTGCATACATGTCTCCCCACGTGTCCCAAATGAATGGGCCAGTGCATCCCCCGTTCCTTTTTGCGATCCCCCCTTACCCACCAAACCCAAACGCGGGGGAACCCTTGGTTGGGCATTTGGGGGTCGGGAAATGTTATGCAGGTGCCTGTAATTCCATTGGGGGCAGTAGGGGAATGATTTAAAATGGTATGTACGGCAGTACAGTAATAATGCCATATGAAGACGCACGATCGCGGGGCCCCCCCCGTGGTCAAACCCCTTTAGGGGGGCTGGGGGTATTAATTGAAAAAAAGTGGGAAAAAAAAAAAAAAAAACGGAAAAAAAAATTAAATAAAAAATAAACAATAAAAAATTTTAAATTTACCCCTTTTTTCCATTTTATTTAAATTTAAAAAAAAAAAAAGTTCCCATCTATTTTAAAATTAACATCTTTAAACCCAACAATTAAACGCCATAGAAAAAAAAAAAGTTCCAAATTTCCAAAAGGGTGTGTTTTTTTTTTTTGATTTTTTCATGTGCCCAAAAAATGTAAATAAAAATTTTGGGTCAAAAAGTCGGGATGTATCCCCAAAAAGGTTAACAATAAAAAAAAACACTTCAGCCTGCAAAAAATGCTTTATCACTTTAGGTCCCCCAAAGGGGGGGGAAAAACCCAAAAAAAATATTTTGGGGCACAAAAAGATGGGAAAATTTTTGGGAAAATTTTTAAAAAAGGGGGAAAAAAATTTTTTCTGCCAAAAAAATAAGGAAAATTCTTTCAAATTTAGTTCACTGGAATCGCTTCGCCTGCAAATAACGAAATCATTAATTGCACTAAGTGGGGCCCATAAAAAAAAAACCCTTTGCAAAAAGGTTTTCGATTTTTTTTTTTTTTCCAATTTTTCCCCCACACATAGAAAATTTTTTTTTGGGGGTTTCCCCAAAATGTTGCATGGTTTTCAAATCAAAGGCAATATTTAAAAAAAAATACATTTGTCCCAAAAACCCCCATTAAAAGCTGTTTCAGACTGGGAAAAAAAAAAAACGTTATGGCCCGCGACCTTAACAAAGGGAATTTTAACCCCAAAAATGTTAACCTAAAGATGGTTTAAAAAATTGGGTAGGTTAGGAGGGGGGGGAAACATTGCCGTGAAGGGGTTTTTGGGACGCGGGGTGCTGCAACTTATTTTTTTGGGGAAACCCATTTTTTGGCATTTTTACTTTATACGGAACCCCCCCAAAAAGGAGGATCTGTGAAAAACTACAAACAAGGTCCAAGTTGTAAAATGGGAATTTTTTAAGATCCTTTTTATTGGTTTCATTCCCTTTTTATTCTGTTAAATTTTTGGGGGTCTTTTTGGTTGACTTTTTTTTTAATCCAGGGTTTTGGATTGGAGTTCTAAAATGGTTATCCCGTTTGGGGGGAGGCATGTAAAGGATAGGGGTGCTTATATTGGGCTAATTTAAAATTGTGGGGTACCCACCTTCAAGGGTTTTCCCGCTACCCAAAATTTGTTAGATGTTCTTTTAAAAAAGACATCAAGGGGGAACATGTCCGAAAAAAATTTTGGGGTTTGGGTGCGGCGTTTTTTTGGCAAATGGGAACCCGTTTTAAAGTGCACCTGGAAAAGTCAATTTTTTTTTCCTTTTTAAAAAATTTGGGGTCTGGTTTATACCTTGCTAGTAAAATTTAATGCGCCAAAAAAGGGTTTAATTGGAAAAATCAAGGTGCATAGCGTATCACTTTCTAGATATTAAATGTTTCCTATTGGGTGCATTGCATTTAAAAGTCGCAAAACATATCTTATATTGTTGCAATTCCCCTGATGGGCATTGCATTATGGGGCGCGCAGCATTCTTGTACTTTAAATATATCTTTTTGGCCCTTTAAATGTGTTAAGCCCGGCGGTTTTTATAGTACATTTATTGAGAATACGTCGTCAAAGTTTTTTTTTTTTTGCAAAATTTAAACCCAAAAATATGGCGATTCGTTTTTGGGACATGTCGCCCCGGTTTTTCCCCTCTTCATAGGGAATTGTTTTCCCCAGTTTTGCATCCTCGCTCCAAGATTCCCAAAGCGAGGACTTATTCCTTGTCTACTTCCGAGACCTGGCTTAAAGCGTATATAAAAACGATTCAAAAAAGGGGTTTTCATTCGTCCTCCGACCCCCATCTGGTGCATGGCTCTTTTTTGTGGCCAAAATTTTTTTTTATTTTCTATCCCTACATAAATACATACATAGGCTATTTTTTAAAAACTTAACCCTGCAATACACTTGGCCACAACGTTATGCCTGAGCTGTCTGGTGTGTTTCTTGGTTTTCATGATGCTGTTTGTTTCACAAACATTTGTAGTTATACTGAGAATAAATTTTGTACAGATGTACATAATTTAAGGGTATCAGAGTACAAAATCGAATCTGTGCACTCCCCACTTTTTTTTTTTTTTTAATTGAAAAAATTTGGAAAAGCACTTTTCTTTTTTTTATACTTCAAAAATACTTGCTAATTTGTGTTGTCCTGTCACATTAAAATTTCAATAAAATACATTTAAATTTAGAGCTATAATGTTTAAAAATGAAGAACAGTTCAAGGGGTATGAAAACTTTAGCAATCCACTTTAAAGGAGACTCCCTCAAATAGTATATAAATATTTACCCCCCCCCCTAGTTATTTGCCCAGTTTTAATTGGTTTTACCTATACAAAATGATGACACTTCACTGGTATCCATCATACTCTGATAGTTCGGTTTAATCGTGCCCTGACCTATTCAGGAAGGAGTCCGAAAGTCAAAGGGGGAGAGCTGGTATGTTTTGCATTTACTCTTCATTCTGTTCAAGGGTATTTGAGTCAGCTAGCAGTGTTTTATCTTTCGTCTGCTCTTGACTTTTTGGGCCAGTTTCCGAATAGATTGGCCCCGGTGGTTTCCCCGCAGCTTTCGACAATGAGGATACCCTAGCGAATCCCATCATTTTCTATTGGGGTAAAGCCCCATTAAGAAGTCAAAAAGTTTTTCTAAATTTTACTCAAGGGGCATAAATTTTGTCAGTGTGGTTGAATGGAAGATGGCTTTTAATTCTCACAAGGTCATTTTAAAACCGGTAATTTGGTTTGGGCTTTATAAATGCCCAGCTGCTTTTGGGAAATTTTGTGGAATATCAGGGGGTACTTGTGGAGCTTTAAGGTAAATTATTGGAGGATATTTTATTTCTTCCCCTTTTGCTTGGAGAAACACTGTGTTAATGTTGGAGAGCTAAGTTTTAAATTTCATCAAATCACTTTTGGCCAAAATGGAGAAAAAGTGAGTTTTCTAGAGAGGGAAACCTTTTTGGGCCCATAATTTTCCAGTGGGTTTTTCCGGGGGCAAATAAGGTCCGGCTTTTAGGATTTTTGGGGACTGCCTGCTAATCCCCAAAGGGTGTGCAAGGGAAATTTGTGAAATTTTAAATGATTTAGAAGATTAAGACCTTTTTCCTCCAAGTATACCCATTACTGCTCTAAAAAAAAGGGGGTCATCCCAGCCCAAAATGGTATCCCATGACCCTCATGGCATTTTATCTACCCTTAAAGGGGTTGTTATCCTCCGTCCTGTATTAACATTACCCTAATGTGGAGGTAATTTTTCATGATGTTCTAATGTTGGAGCAGGGGCAGTTACTTTCCAGAAAATGTACTCAGGGTATAATTTAAATTTATGTGCCTTTTTTTAAGGAGTTTTCAAGATTCTACTTTATCTATCTGCCCCAGCACCTTGATCAAACAACTCACACAAATTAGGACAGATTTCTAATGGCCAATGTTTCTTCAACTTTATTCCCCTTCACCGGACATCTTGCCGTTACTAATACGCACAATGTCGGGTAGGTGGTTCCCGCAAATTGGCCGTATGTCGTACGTTTGCAAGAGCGAGCTTGTCACACCTCACAGGCGGTGGTGAAAGCGCGCACGATATCGCGGCATGGAACCAGCGGTCATATTACCGCTTGGCTTTCATGCCGCATCCCCCCACGGCGGTGTGTGATCCGGCAGCGGGGGAATTAAACCCCCGATGTCGCGACATCAGTGGAAGCGACATCGTGAAGCGGGCTATAAGCTGAGTGCTGATCTCCTATTGCATGACGATCTGATGATCGTTCATGCAATTCCCACTGGGGAAGAAAAAGTGTTGTAAAATGTGTGAAAAAAGTAAAAAAAAAAGTGTAAAAAAGGTAAAACACCAAACACTATTAAATTAAATATAAAAACACCTGTAAATCGCCCTTTTCCCACTTTATAAAACGCCAATCGCCCCAAAAAAAGATCAAAAAATATATAAAATATACCCATATTTGTATCGCGCATGCGTATGGATCTTGTCATGTTAATTAACCCGTATGGTGAACGGCGTGAAAAATACCCATAAAACAGTCTCTGAATTGTACGATTTTTGTTCATCCCGCAGCTCTTAAAATGGAATAATAAATGTTTTCAAAATATCATATAACAATCAATGTGATGCCAATTAAAATGTCTGTTCATACCGCAATAAAAAAAGTTTTCCCTTACAAAGCTCTGCTATACGGAAAATGTTTATAAGTTATGGGCTATATGAAGATGCGATGCTTAAATCTTGTTTTACACAATAAAAAACACTTTTACAATATACAAGTACTTTCAACATAAAAAAAATATATAAATGGGTATCTCCTTAATCGTTCAACCCACAAAGTAAAAACTAACTTGTCACGGGTGCTGCACGGTGAACGGTATTTAAAATTAAAAATACATAACACTGACTAGGAATTGCAGTATTTTCTTCACCTGCCTTCCAAAAATACGGATTTAAAAGCGTATATAAAGTATTGTCCCCCCATATAATTACCAATAAAAAAGACTCAAATTCATCCCCACAAAAAATAACTCCCTATACAGCTCCATAAACAAGAAAAAGTTAAAAAAAGTTATGGCTCTCAGACTGCGGCGATGCAAATAACGTGTTTTCCTTTTCAATAAAAGTGTTTTTATTGTGTAACTGCAGTAAAACATAAAAAAATATTCAAATGTGGTTATCGCTGTAATCGTATCAAACCTGCTGGGCAAAAACTAGCAATGTCATTTGATTCCTCACAGTGGACCGCCTAAAAAAATAAAAAAATAAAATATACAACTAACATGATTGCTGTATTTTGTACATTAATGCCTCACAAAAACCTTAATAAAAAGTGATCAATGCATCACTCGCACCCCGTAATGGTTACCAATAAAAACATCAAATCATCTCATAAAAAACATATGCACAAAGCAGCTCCGTATGCAAAAATTAAGAAAGAAAAGCTATGGCTGTCAGGAATTGGACAACATAAAACGCAAATTTTTATAAAACTGCGCATCTATTGTGTAAAAAGTAAAAAAACATAAAATCTATATATAAATTTATATAATTTGTAATTGTACCGACCCCCATAGTAAAGTTATCCGTCATTTATCCGTATGGCGAATACTGTAAAAATGAAGCCCAAAAAACTATGGCGGAAACTGCGTTTCTACCACCTCCATTTCCATGGCCAATGCTAAAAAAAAAATACGGATCTCATGTGCGCCCAAAATGCAAAAAAATAACCCCTTCGATGAGATCCCTGAGGGGGTTGAATCCATAAGGGGAATATCTTATGGATGGTTTCATGCTGTTCTTGTACTTGGGGGACTTTGCTGATGCGTCTGGCCCCACCTATATCTGTGCCAGCCAAAAAGCCAAATAGCGCTCCACTTATCTTGTACCACCCTTCCATGCGCCCAAACCAGCAGTTACACCTTTCATGTAGGTATTTCCCAACTTGGATAGAAATTGCGTAACACAATTTTGGGGATTTTTTTTCCAAGATTTACTTGTAAAAATTTAAACATTTTAGCTAAAATTGCGGATTATTGGTAAAAAAAATATATTTTTTTATTTTCAGAGCCGGAACGCTTAAAAAAAATTTGTGATACCCTGGGGTCGTTATAATAACTACACCTCTGGTTATATTCCGTATGGGAGATTGTAGTTTCCTATATGGGTCTTTTTTAGGGGTATTTATTAAGTTTTGGAACCTTAGGTGTCAGAAACCTGAATTGGCGCTAATAAAATCGTAATGAAAATGAGCCCAGAGGTCCAGTAAGTGCACTCCTCCTATTCTGGGGCTTGTGGGTGAGCCAATTAATGCAACTAGGGTCATATAGGATATCTCTGAAAAGGACAGACAGTATTTGGGATTCAATATTAATTTGCATTTCCCCTCGTTCACCATTTAACGTATTCTTGTCAATAATGTATTTAAAAAATTTAAAATCTGCAAAAAAAGTGAAATTTTTGAAATTTCTCTTCAACTTTGCTTTTATTTCCTGTGGAAATCCTAATGGGTTAATAACTCCTAAAGCGGTTTTGAGATACTTAAGGGGTGTAGTTTTCTGAGATGAGGTCATTTTTGGGGGTTATCTAACATACAGGTCATTCAAAGTCACGTTAGAACTGGACTGGTCCCAAAAAAATGTATATTGCAAATTTTCTTGAAAATGTGAAAATTACTACTAAATTTATAAGCCCCCTAATGTCGTAAAAAAAAAAAAAAAAAAAAAAGACATTTAAAAAAAATGATGCCAAACTACAGCAGACATATGGTAGATGCTAGTTATAAAATATTTTGTGGGGAATATCTATCTGGGTTATAGGCAGAAATTTTCGAATTTTGAAATTGGTAAATTTTTCACATTTTTCACGATAATTTGATATTTTTCACAAATAAACAAGCATTTTTTGGACCAAAATTTCTTACTATCTTAAAGCACAATGTGTCACGAGAAAACAATCTCTGAATCACATGGATAGGTTAAAGTGTCAAAAAGTTATTCTCACATAAAGTGACACATGACAGATTTTAAAAATGGGGCTCTGTCAGAGAGGCCAAAACTGGCTCCGGCGGTAAGGGGTTAAAAAGCAGCAGAGAAAAAGTAGACTGACAAACCTTTTTTTCATAAGGTTTTGGTATATTCAGTGCTAAAAGGTCCATGTGTAAACCACTATCATGGAGGGTTGACAATGAAGTACCAAATCAAGAGAGTAGTGACTTAAAGCACTAGATAAGGTTTCAGCAGATACACAACACAAATCTCCTGGGCCCCAAATAAACCATAAGTAATGGCCCATACAGTAGTATCTTAGTAGATACAGTGGGTTACAAAAGTACCCTTGAATGCTCTTCATGTTTAAACATTACAGCCACAAAAATTAAGCGTATTTTATTGATATTTTATATGATAGAGCAACACAGAGTAACAAGTATATGTGAAGTGTAAAGAAAATGATAAGTGCTGTTCCAATTTCTTGCAAATTAAAATACTGTAAAATTGTGGCATGCATATGTATTCAGCCCCCTGAGTCAATACTTTGTAGGACCACCTTTAGTTATACAGCTACAGTCTGTTGGGGGATACTTTCAGCTTTGTACATCTAGAGGCTGGAATTTTTGCCCATTCTTTGCAAAATAGCACTAACTTAGTCAGATTGGTTGACAAACATTTGCGAACAACAATTTTCAAATCCTGACACAGATTCTCAATAGGATTTAGGTCTGCACTTTGAGGAGGCCATTTTAACACATGAATATGTTTTGATGTAAACCCTTCCATTGTATCTTTGGCTGTATGTTTAGGGTTGTTGTCCTGCTGGAGGCTGAACCTATATTTTAGTCTCATGTCTTTTGCAGCCTGTAAAAACTTAAACTCGATGATTGCCCTGTATTTAGCTCCATCCCTCTTCCCATCAACTCTGACCATCTATCTTCCCAGTCCATGCTGAATCAAAGTCTCCCCCCAGCATAATGCTGCCAACACCATGCGTCCCAATGGGGATGGTGTGTTCAGGGTGATGTGCAGTGTCAACTTTCCTCCACATATAGAGTTTGGCATTTAGGCTATAAAGTTCAATTTTGGTCTCCTCTGACCAGAGCACCTTCTTCCACATGCTTGCCGTGTCCTCTATTAGTAAATGACTAATAGTTGGCCTGTGGACAGATTCTCTCACCTGAGATTTGGATTTCTGCAGCTCCTCCAGAGTGACCCTGGGCCTGTTGGCTGCCTCTCTAATCAGTGCTCTCCTTGTCTGGGCTGTCAGTTTAGGTGTATGGCCACGTTTTCGTAGGTTAGCAGTTGTGCCATACTACTGCCATTTACAGATGATGGATTGAACAGTGCTCCATGATATGTTTAGAGCTTGAGCTTTTTTAAAAACATACCGTATATACTCAAGTATAAGCCGAGTTTTTCAGCCCAAAAAATGAGCTGAAAAACCCTACCTCAGCTTATACTCGAGTCACTGTTGGCGCTCAGTCACTGTCTGCGCTCAGGCGCTGCGATGGCCTGAGCACCGGCAGGGACACTTCAGCTGTACGCGACCCCTCTGGGATCCCGAGTTAGCTGACAGCGTCCAGGTGCTGTCATGGCCCGGGCGCTGACGGCGATCTTTGCAGCTGTATGCGACTCCTGGGAGCGCATACAGCTTACTCTCCGGTCATCCGTCAGCGTCCGGGCACTGCCTTGGCCCGGGCACCGGCGGGGATCACTTTGGCTGTATGCGACTCCTGGGAGCGCATAAAGCGGAAGACTCTATTGTGGAGCAGAAAACGAGTGCTCCCTGCTCCGCAATAGAACTCAGGAAGGGGCCGCAAGAAGACTTGCGGCCCACTCCAGAGTCTCTGGCACAGGCAGCGTGCTATGTCATCATGCTGCCTGCGCGGCCTGATGACATCACGCCGCCTGTGCCAGAAGATGGAGCGCAGGGAGAGCCTCGGAGCAGTGGGGAATGGTAAGTACTTGTGTTTTTTTTTTTTTAAAACAAGCCCTGCTTCTGCCTGCCTATTGTGGGACATATACCTGGCTATACCTGACTGGGGGTCATATACCTGGCTATACCTGACTGGGGGACGTATACCTGGCTATACCTGCCTATGAGTGGACACATACCTGTTTATGGGGACATATACCAGCCTATAAGTGCCTATACCTGCCTATGGGGGATATATACCTGCCTATACCTTCCTATGGGAGACATATACCTGCCCATACTTGCCTGTGGGGGATATTAAACTGCCTATACTTGCATATGGGGGACACTAAACTGCCTATACTTGCCTATGGGGGACATTAAACTGCCTATACCTGCCTATGTAATTGTATTAGTATCCATTTTTATTTTTGAAATTTACCAGTGGCCACTGCATTTTCCACCCTAGGCTTATATTCGAGTCAATAAGTTTTCCCAGATTTTTGTGGCAAAAGTAGGTGCCTCGGCTTATACTTGTGTTGGCTTATACTCCAGTATATATGGTAACTCTGCAATACTCTTGGCACAACTTTATGCCTGAGCTGTCTGGTGTGTGTTTCTTGGTTTTCATGATGCTGTTTTCTTACTAATGTTCTCTAACAAACCTCTGAGGCCTTCACAAATCAGTTGTAGTTATACTACAACTATGTAAATTACATAGTTTGACAATGCTTTCCAGTGCACAACCTGTGCAATGTATGCCATCCTTGAGCAACAGTTCGAGGGTCCATACTGCTGTGCAAGATGTGTGCACACTGCACATTTAGAAGCCCGTATCCTGGATCTAAATGAGCAAGTGGCAACACTGAGATCCATTGCCAACTTGGAAGAGAGCCGGCTGCCCAATGAGCAATCACCCGCAGGTGTAGATGCTGGGGAGGGTAGTAGCATGGAGGTGGAGGAACATGAGCCAGCTAGCTGGGTAACAGTCAGAAAAAAGGGTAGAGGGAAGAGTGTTAGGGAGGCTAGTCCTGATCTGGTACACCCCAACAAATTTGCAAGATTAGCAGATGAGGGGGATATCAGCTCAGAAATAGCATTGCTGCAAACAAGGGCCTACCCCTGTTCTCTCCAGTAAGATGGGGAAAAGGAGTGCAGGTCAGGCTAGACAGGTGCTAGTAGTTGGGGACTCCATTATTAGGGGCACAGACAGGGCAATCTGTCACAAAGACCGGGATCGTCGAACAGTATGTTGTTTACCTGGGGCCCAAGTTCGAATAAACGCCGGATCGGGTTTGACAGATTGCTGGGTGGGGCATGGTGAGAATAAGCTGTCATGGTCCACATTGGCACCAATGACAAAGTTAGAGGTAGGTGGAGTGTCCTTAAAAATGATTTCAGGGACTTGGGCCAAAAGTAAAAGGCAAGACTCCAGGGTAATATTTTCAGAAATATTACCTGTTCCACGAGCCACACCAGAGAGGCAGCGGGAGATTAGAGAGGTGAATAAGTGGCTCAAAAATTGGTGTAGGAAAGAGGGATTTGGGTTTTTGGAGAACTGGGCTGACTTCTGTCTTGGCTACAGACTCTATGCTAAGGATGGGCTGCACCTCAATGGGGAGGGGGCCGCTGTATTGGTGGACCAATTGGACAGGAAGTTTTGGAGGAATATTTAAACTAGGGACTGGAGGGGAGGATAACTACACATATAGCATGCAAGATAGTGAAGATAGAGAGCTGGGAATTAGTAATAAATCAGGGGGTGGAGTGGAGGGAGGGGGTGTATCAATAGTTAAAAAGATCAGGGAGAAAGGAATAAAAACTGAAAAATCTCTAAATTGCATGCTAAGCAATGCCAGGAGTCTGACCAACAAAATAAATTAACTAGAATTACTAATAGCTGAAGAAAAATATGACATAGTGGGGATAACTGAGACATGGCTGGACGAGAGCTACGACTGGGCGGTTAACTTACAGGGTTACAGTCTATTTAGAAGGGATCGTCAAGACCGGAAGGGTGGAGGTGTATGTCTCTATGTAAAATCCTGTGTGAAGCCAACACTGCGGGAAGATATAGGTACAGGTAATGAACAGGTGGAATCATTATGGGTAAATATACATGGGGGTAACAATAACAATATAATACTAAGTGGGGTCTGCTATAGGCCCCCCAAATATAACAGAAATGGAAAAGATGACTTCTGGGAAATAATGAGGCCCCGAATTTTAAGGGTT
>JAODAL010011705.1:0-98709 GCA_025379985.1 Phyllomedusa bahiana
TTTTAAATGTGGGGTATATAAGAGCACTTGTTTTTAGTACGTTGTATGCCGTGATCAAGGGTCCAGAGAGACCAGAAACGCGTAGGCGTTTAACCGTATTTGCACTGTCCTGTGATGATCAATTTGGAATAAAGAAGAGTTTTATGTACCCGCTGGAGTTTCCCTTTGTGGATGCATTGTTTGATGAACAATGCAGCAAATGAATGTGTTAGGTGCATTGTTCGCAAGACTCGACACGTTTTAATGCACCTAACATGAGGGGGTGTGTCACACTACACGTAATATTAGACACATATATGAATGCTGGTCGGCAAAACTAGGTGCATTACTGCTCGAACAGGCAGACCTATTTTAATGTGGTCTGCCTAAGCCTGAGGAGTCGAAGTGGAGCTAGATTTGCTGTTATGGCAAAAAATGTCCAATATTTCTCAACTTACACCAGTAAAATAATAAAAAATAATTTATGATGAATATCAAACTATATAAAATTTAATACTTAAATTTAAAAAAAATTGTTATCATATAAAATTAATATAAAAATATATAATATCCCAAAAATATAAAAAAATATCTCCTATAAAATGTATTTTAAATTAATAGAATCTAAAACTAATTTTACATTAAATTACACACTGATGTTGTTATAAAGATTTTTAAATTTTTAATTCTTACTACATTAAATTTGAAATTTATTTTTGCTACCCTCACCCTTTATTCAACATATGGCAAGAGTCAGCACACCACAAGTCTTACTGAGATCTGTGGTCCACCAAGCAAGATCAGTACCATAGTTTCTATTCACTGATATTCTATTCTAATGACTTTCCTTTTCCAGACTTTCTATAACCTTTATACATGTTTGCCGCACTAATGCACCAAAGTTCTGTAATGCAACAAACACACTTTCAAACATTCAGGTGCATTATACACTGAAAACAAGATGTGATAATTCATTTTGAAGAACCTTCTTTCATACATGTCTCCCCATGTGTTTACCTTTGTGCTATGAGCTGGCTCTGGAAAGATTTAGTTCTATCTCTGGCAGCAGGAAATGTGGTCCATTTTTACTTTTAAATTATTATTATTATTAATATTTATTTTAGAGCGCCATTAATTCCAGGGCGCTGTACATTTAAGGGGAATTACATACATAACAAATATTGAACAAATACAATGGTGACAAAAATGTCTAGTAACTGAAACAGAGAGGAAAGAGGACCCTGCCCGCGAGGGCTTACTATCTACAGGAAGAAGGGGAGAGACAGAAGGTGTGGGGCAGACATGCTTGCGGGCCGGTGTAGTGGTGGTGGGGTTAATGTGGGTTGTAGGCTATCCTGAAGAGATGGGTTTTCAGGTTGCTTTTGAAACTGCTGAAAGTTGGGGAGAGTCTGATGTTTTGGGTTAATGAGTTCCAGAGTGTGGGTGAAGCACGGGAGAAGTCTTGGAGACGGTTATGTGAGGAGCTGATGAGAGGGGAGCAGAGGAGAAGGTCCTGTGAGAACCGGAGATTGCGTGAGGGGAGGTATCTGGAAATTAGGGCAGAGATGTATGGAGGGGAGAGGTTATGGAGAGCCTTGTAGGTCAGGGTTAGTAATTTGAACTGAATTCGTTGGGCAATGGGCAGCCAGTGAAGGTTCTTATCAGCTATACTGCCATGTAGCTAGATAGACCATGGTCATTCGTAGACAAGCAGAAGGCTATTTCTCTTGGCTGCTCTTCAGCTAATAGAAGATAACTACACAAAGAACTGGCTATAGCTTGTGTGACCACCAGAATTTAATTTATATTAGGTGAACATGCATATTTCCATAAACTTTAAACACCTAGAGAAGGAATACTATTTAAATGGATGGCATAGCTCTTCACTGCAAGTTTTTAGTTTATTTATTATGTTTATAATTTACAGATTATTTTTATAAATATACTATTCTTTGTGGGATAATTCTTTTAAGGGTAATTGCTGAGCGTATTTCAGTGCATAAATTCGCTGTTATACGCTGAAATGTGCCTTGCAATTATGGTAATTCATAGCTCTCATAGAGACATGTCACTTCTTCCCGACATTTATTCACAGTGGATAAGAGAAGTGTCCAGTGCAATACGCCGTGTGAACATACCCATAGTGACCGTTTGTTACAAAAAATTTTAATGGTTACATTTCCTAAATTTTTATGACTCCGATTAGTTTCTTTATGAGCTGGGTGAATGGTGGGACTCTCTTGTCACTCTCTCATCAATGTTTTTCTGAATCTAACATGTATTTTGAAACATAACCCTTTACATTATTTTATGAAAAATAGAATTTTAGTATGACAGCAGTTGAAATTCAATTAAAATATTCAACTAACTCTAAGCTAAATTCTATCATATAATTTGTAATAATATATTTTATTGAGAGAATTAATCTTCTGAAAGAAAATTTAACTATAAATAGGCACTCTCTACAATACAAGTACAATATCCTGAGCATTGCTTTCTAAGAGTTGAGCTTTTCTCAAGGGTCCGTACAATGCATTTACTAAAATGGATATGTGTTCTGATTGGTCTATCTAGTTGGTTAAACAAATGCCCATGTTCCTCCACCCTTAGAATTACTTAAGTTTAAGAACGACTGAACAACTGTTAGAAAAGGTCATAAAAAAAATAAAACAAGTGTAGAGATACAAGAGTGTTGTCGCCTATGGAAAGCAAATAGATGCTTACATTTTCTAAGTACTTCCTTCTAAGATTAAAGACATTAATTCTTATAATTCTTCTCATAAACTAGTAATGATATGTTATGCACCTCCATTGTGCAATGCGCCTCGATAGGTGCACTACATACACTACCAATGATATGCTATGTGCCGTGATTCGCGCAATAAGCCTTTTATGCGCATTATATTTACTATGCAAGGTATACCTGACATCAGATTTTTGAGAGGATCGTACTTTCTGGCACAATTTACACTGATTTAATGTGCCTTAATGTGGCAATGCCAATTTTCAGACATGAAAACTATTAAAATAGCGTATCGCATGCGATGTCGAGTGCAAACATTTACTCGAACGAACAGTAAAATGTTCGGTTCAGCTCGAGTTCTAAAATCTCGTAAAGTTGGACTCGAACAACTTTTCTCAAACAGTTCGATCAACACTAATAAAAATCACTTTCATACATTCAGGTGCATTATACACTGAAAACGAGATGCAATAATTCACTTCGAAGCACTTTCTTTCATACATGTCTACCTAAGTTCTGTTTTGATCTTACTTACTAATATACATTGATTTGAAAATTCTGCAAATCAGGATGGAGCAAAGACAAAACAGACTTTATGCTTATAGCCATTTTCATGCTTACAGCAATCTTAAGACTACAAGATTTCTCTCCTTATCTGCACCCTCAGTAGTAGCAGTAGTTCCTCCTGTCTTGGAAAAGGTATATTTCATAACCTTTTGCAACATAAAAATTTTGGGCGACATGTCAGAAAAGAGATGCTGCCATGCTGCCCTATGGGCATTCCTTTGCCTTCAAACACAGATCCATGCTTTATACCTCAGAGAGTTCATGTACAACGAGAAAAACAAAAACAAACTGGTTTTGTGAACTTTTGTTTAAATAAAATAAATTGAGCCAATTGTTGCACATTAAAGGGGTTTTGTCCATAGGAACACCTCTGACCTTCCTGAAAAATTCAAGGACATATCAATCTACCCGGACCTTTCAGCTGGCACAATGCTGAAAAGAAAAGAGTTTGCCCCTATAACAAAAATTTTAAGAGACAATAATGTTGCTTATCATTGGGGCTTCCCTTTTAAGCTAGTAATAACAAAAGACTTGACCACAGTGGTCTGTCTAACTCCCTCTGCCGCACGAAGTCCTCCTTACTTGGGGTTACATCTCAACTCCGGCCAATACTCCATCAAAGAAAGGAGACAACAGACCTGAAATCATCACCCCGTTATGGTCGGAGAACACCCGACGTTCAAGGTCTAGGCACAATGACTGAACCGGATATAGGCAAATACCAAGGCTTCCTGTGTGACTTCCTATATCTGGGAGATTTCTTTTTTTTTTTCTTTTTTACTCTACCTTCCGGATAGGAACATATCTTGCAGGTTCCGCAAGTGAACTTTACCCCACCTCTGATTTCCTGTTTAGGAAACACTTTTGTTTTAGGCCCAGATGTTCTGTATGAGGCCTACTGTTAGGTTACATGTTTTCAGTTTTTTTGCCATAGTATCATTGCTGCGCATTGTCTCCATAACATGTTGCTCTTTGGTTCTAGGAATAAGCGGTCTAACTAGTTCCCCTACGAGCTATGATGGGGGTTAAATTTATGTCTATTAACGTCAATTGGCTTAATTCCCCATTTAGACGTTCGAGTTTATGGAGAGACGCTCTAAAATTTAAAGCGGACGTGGTTTGTGTTCAGGAAACACATCTGAAGGCTTCTGACACACATAGATTAAAACACAAGAACTTTCCTCATGGCTTCTTTACAGAGTCTAGTTAAAAAAAAGCGGGTGTTGCAATTTTTGTTAAAAATACCATTGCTTTCTAACTTTTTGACTCATTAATTGACCCCCACGGTAGATTCATTATTCTACAGTGCTCACTTAACTCTATTGCATACACCATCCTAAATTTATAAGTAGATGCAAAAGAAAGAACACGGTATCCAGCGTTTGTGCTTCCGTACAAGAGTTAAAAAATTTTCCAACCTTTATTCAAACTGTATTAAAATCCAAACATGTTTAAGCAAAGATACACCGCATCTAAGCCGACGCGTTTCGGAGCAAAAAAACCTCCTTATTCATGGCATAACACATTCACACTGACCAAACTCTTTTATATTCTATGAGAGTATCATGTGACCATGTCAGGTGATGACATCACGTGTCATGTAGCTTGGCAACATTACACAATATATACAAAATTAAAACACAAGCATATGTATAAAAACAATGTTGCGGTTACATTGAAAAAACAGTTTAGTACTGACACATTAAATCGTGTCTTTTATTAAGACCGTCTGGGTACCGTGTATTTAATTTGAATATCCACCAAGATTCTCTGGCACGCAGCTTGCCTCTATGATCTCCGCCTCTACTAGGCTTGAAGACTCTTTCAATGCCCTGAAATACAAAGTGGGAAACATCGCCTGCATGCACTTCATGGAAGTGCTTAGAGGCCATGGATGCACCTACACATAGGGGCCTCTGTGCATCAGACAAATGTCTACGAATCCGCACCTTTAACGCAGTACTAGTGCAGCCCACATATTGAATATGACATGTCATGCAAGTGATAAGATAGATTACAAAACATGTTTGGATTTTAATACAGTTTGAATAAAGGTTGGAAAATTTTTTTACTCTTGTATGGAAGCACAAACGCTGGATACCGTGTTCTTTCTTTTGCATCTACTTACAAGTATCCTGCATTCATCCGGGCGTTGCTGGCCGTAATCAACTGACCAGGTGAGCTGACTTCAAGAACTTTTTGTTTTGTTGTTGGTTGTTATCCATTCCGAAACAAGTCGTGCCCCGACCTATCACAAAATACCCCATTATTATAAACTTTATTACATTTATTGAATTTAAAATTTGATACTTCTAGAAATATTTTACTATACTTCCAACCTTTTAAGATATAATGCGAAACCCGATGGACTGACCTTTGCTCCCTCCAGCGCCAAAAGCGCACCATTTTTTCCTAGATCTGAACACTGGTGAAAATAACCAGATATTTGAAATTATATTTTGAAATTGGAAGGGCTTAATTCGAAAGAACAAGACTGTGTGGACCAAACCACCTTGGAGCTTAATAAAACAATAAAAATGTTTCCCGGGGTTTTTAGGGCAAAAAATTTTCCGAAAAATATGCCGATAAATTTTCATGGATAAAGGAAACATTTAATGAGTTTCCTTTAAGCCATAAGGCTAATTGAACATGAAGAAACTACACGAATGGCTATCAATACGGAAATTGCACAACTTAAAGCCTTGTTACATGCCGAAGGAAATTACCCCCACATATAAAGAATTATATGACAAAATGATGGAAAATATACGGAAGCTTGAAGATCACATAGGACTTATAAAACAAGAAATTTTCCAGAGATTCAACAGACATGGAGAAAGATGCGTTACACATGAGCCCCACAAAAATAGAAACCTAAATCCACTTGAAATTTAAAACCCCAAAAAGTCAGTCTCACCGGGCCCAAAGGGGTGTCTTTTCCCCACAAATATTCGGAAGATATTACGGCCAAACCACTTCTGAAATACCCTTGACTCGTCAGTCTGGAGTCATCAAGTAACACTCAAAATGCAAACAAACGAAGGGGAAAACAACAAAAAAATCCCATCCAAGCCACAGCTAAACCGGCAAAAAACGGGGAGCGAGGTGGGGAAAACAAAAGAGATGCGAGACCACCAGGATTGGGGCCCCGCAGATATAGAAATCCTGAAATAAATTTGGCCCTTTTTTCATTATCACGACACCAAACGTCAAATTTTTACCAAAGGATTAGTTTTGTTCCGGAAAAATTTTTTGATTTGTTAAGCTTTTTTGGACAAATTTATTTCTGTGTTGGGGATTGCTTTGGCTATCGAGATCGATCGATGTCGAAGTCGGGCCGTATCGATAAAGGTTTTTTGATAGTGACATCGATTAGGGATGACCATTAAAGTCTATGGGAGAGCAACAACACCTTTTTATTACACCCAAACAAAGGGGGAGAACTGAAATTAACATCCACAAAAGTCAAATATACATCTACATCTTAGCAAAACCTTAGGTTTAAAATCACGAAAAAATTCACGACCATTTTTATCCCCCTTCTTGTACCACAGCCGACCCCTTTAAAACCCCCATCACCCAAAAATTAAAAAGTGCCAGAAGGCAGATGATTTGAAAATCATGTACTTGAATGGACATTGAATATCCCTTTCCCGGGAAGCAGCTGAGCCCCAAACCTGCAGACCCCCACAAATTTTAAAAAGGCCGGAAAAAGGAGCTTCAACACCATTTAGTTTTACGGGAATACTATACCGTCCTGGGGCCCCAGCTGAGCCCAAACCGCATGACCCCCAAATTTTAAAAAATGCCGGAAAAAGGGTCTTTCAACCACCATTTTTATTTTCACTTGGTACATTGACTATACCTGACCTGTGCCACAGCATATAGCCCGCAAACCTGCATGACCCCCACGATTTAAAAAGTGCCGAAAAAGGAGTCTTTCAACCCACCATTTTTAGTTTCACTGGACATTGACTATACCTGTCCTGGGCCACAAGAGCATAATCCCAAACCTGCATGACCCCCACATTTAAAAAGTGCCGGAAAAAGGAGTCTTTCAACCACCATTTTAGTTTCACTGGACATTGACTTATACCTGATTACCTGGGCCACAGCATGAGCCCCCAAAACCTGCATGACCCCCACATTTAAAAAGTTGCCGAAAAGGATCATTCAACCACCAATTTTAGTTTCACTGGACATTGACTAACCAGTCCTGGGCCACAGCATGAGCCCCAAACATGCATGACCTCCCACATAAAAAGTGCCTGGAAAAAGGAGTCTTTCCAACCACCATTTTAGTTTCACACTGGACATTGGACAATACCTGTTCCTGTGTCCACAGACATGAGCCCCAAACCTGCAGACCCCCACATTTAAAAAGTGCCGGAAAAAGGAGTCCTTTCAACCACCATTTTAGTTTTCACTTGACATTGACTATACCCTGTCCCTGGTCCACAGCAATGAGCCCCAAACCTGCATACCCCACATTTAAAAGTGCCGGAAAAAAGGAGTCCTTTCAACCACCATTTTTAGTTTCACTGGACATTGACTATACCTGTCCTGGGACACAGCATGAGCCCCAAAAACCTGCATGACCCGCCACATTTAAAAAGTGCCGGAAAAAGGGAGTCTTTGCAACCACCATTTATAGTTTTCACTGGACAATGACTATACCTGTCCTGGGCCACAGCATGACCCCAGTAGTTACAGTGGGTGCGGTGAAAGCCCAGGCCTGCGTCCTCATCTATTAAACTCGCAGGTTAAAATGCCCTAATAACGCAGCAACGAAAAACTGTCGTGCTGAAGGGCAGAGTGCGGAAGCGGAATGTGTTGAGAACTCCAGCCTTCCTCTAGACACAGTCAATACCTGGGTAGCGCTAGCCCCTCCTAATGAGTGTGGACCAATTGAACTTCACTTGGAAATACTGTGGTTTTAACGCTCGATCCTGTTACACCCAGGTTGCCCTTTATCTTGGCATACTTTTTCTCATTTACCAACGTGCTTGAGGAAATGGTCTCTTTACTTTGTTCTCATGTCCGTGCCTCCAAAGCCATGTCCTCTGAATAACCTACATCTGTCCAGTGTTTCCTGTACACTCCTAGTACAATTCAGAGGAATTTTTTTAACAGCTATTTTGTACATGCCAAGTTTTTTAGTAATTTAATCTAGAAAACACATTTTTAAAATAGGAATGGAAATCCCACAATTCCTTTTTTTCTCTTCCTTTTTTTTCATTGTATAAATGGTTGTCCTCAATACAGGGATTGATAGCTATGTTAAAGATCTTGCAAAAACAAAGTCATTTTGCAATATGTGGTCCATTTACATGTCCTACCTATTCCTGTTTCTGACAGCACCATCACCCTTGAGCCACACTTTTTGACAATTGTGAAGAACAAATGTCTGTTAGAAACAACATATTTATTAGAATAGGACCTGTAGTATAGCTGCTGTCACAGCAAAATGCCCCCAAAATTCAAAGCAATACCCTTGATCCACTTTGGTCAATTGTGAAGAACAAATTTCTGTTACAAACAACATTTTTTAAATAGGACCTGTAGAAGCTGCATGTCACAGCAAAATGCCCCCAAAAATTCAAAAAAGCATGACCCTTGAGCCACTTTTGGTCAATTGAGAGAACAAATTTTCTTTTAGAAACAACATTTTTAGAATAGGACCTGTAGTATAGCTGCATGTCACAGCAAAATGCCCCCCAAAAATTCAAAGCATGACCCTTGAGCCACTTTGGTCAATTGTGAAGAACAAATGTCAGTTAGAAACAACAATTATTTTATAATAGACCTGTAGTATATGCTGGATTCAAAGCACATGACCAAAAAATAAAAAATATGACTTCTCATCCACTGTTAAAAATTGTGAAGGAGAAATCCACTTAGAAGCCCACATTTCTGTTACAAAGGACCATGATTATTGCAGTATCTCACAGCTAACAATGACCCAAAAAATTATAAATATGACTTCTCAGCCACTATTAAAAATTGTGAGGGAGAAATGCCACTAGAAGCCAATTTCTTCCAAAGGACCCATGATTATTGCTGTATCTCACAGCAACATGACCTCAAAAACCATTGACACAAGCGAAAAACTTCTTAAGACAAAGTGTGTAATTGGAATACTGTGTTGTCATGAAACCTTTCTGTCTATTACATCTCCTCACAGCAAACAGCAAAAATTGAACTGTTGGAAAAGAGATAAAAATCTGCAGTAAGACTGATAATTTTAAAAAAAAGTTTTCAAGAGGACCATTTCTGTTTTGAAAAGGAATGTGAAGTAACTAGGCAACAAATCGGTGACCTCGGAATTGTGCCACAACATCATCAGAGATCCATGCCTGATTCATCTTGAATGAAAGATCAAACGATCCACATTATCTGTGGAAAGCCGGATGCGTTTTGTCTGTAAGACTCCTCCAGCTGTGCTAAGGTCCGCTCAGATAGACGCTGGCAGGCTGGGCAGGAACAACACCTCTATGGCGAGACCGAGCCAGCTCGGGCCAATCGTCTCATTTTGGGATACCCAGAAGTCTATTGGGTCCGGAAACACATGCAAAACATCGGTGTTGACGCAGATAGTCCGTGCACCATGATTCTTAAGCGATCTCGTGGTTGATTGTGCCTGCATTGCATTCTTGGTGAGGTGGTAAACAAAGATTGCCAGTAGGTCACTCCATTAGGCTTCTTGGCCACCTTGCCTTCAGCTATGCACTAGCACGTCCTACTTGGCACTCTACGCTGTCACGTCGTCTGATGTTGTCCACCGTGACATTTGGGAACGAATCAGACTAAACAGATGTCTCCAGTTTGATCAATCGCAAGGTCACCATTTCCTGCATTTTACTCTCTATTTGGGTGTTGAAGGAAAGTGGGGCTGATTTTGTTTTTGTACCGGGGATCCAGGAGGGTGGCCCAACCCAGTAACGTTGTTCATTTTGATGCCCCTTAATGCGAGGATCATGTAGGAGGAAATGAGCAAACCAAGCACCTCATGTGGAGAGATGGGCCTTTGATTCCCAGCCTCTGGGTCGAGTGCACAGCAAACTGATCTTCCTCATCTTCCACCATCCGCCTCAAAGTTCGCGCCAACCTCTTTCCCAAGGCAGGGACTTTCGGTAACATCCGGTGTCTAGGAATTACCCCCTCCTCCTCCTCCTCCACCATCCGCTGCCACCGCAACAGCTTCAACACAGCCCTGACTTGCCTGAGATGATGCAACCCTGAGAAGCTGGATCCAACTTGCACTAGCACCTGACCCCGAACCACTGCCTATGAAGACCGATGAAAATTTGAAACTGTCGGGCATGTGATATGAACGGATAGAAAGGCTCCGTGTCCCGCCTCTGTGTCCTCCCTCCTCCGTCCGCTGGCGGGACCCTGTTGTTTTCAGAGTGTCCAACGATCGTTCCAGAACCTATAGATCACCACAATGCTCATGCTGACAAGGGCAATTGTCCTCACTGACCATTTTGGTGGCATTCATTCAAAAACCGGCAAGATGGTGCAGAGCCTTTCACTGCCTCCACTCTACGTGGTTCAACACCGCCGAGGTCCGTATCCCCGCTGCTTGTTCAGGCCATGTGTCACTTCGTACTGCTAATGGCATTGGCGCTGCTCCCACAATATCGCTGGAGCAATGTGGAGTGTGGAATTCCCAGCGTGTGCAGGTCAACAATGAACGGTTGGACAGGGGAAGGTCGAGCTGACGCTGCAGACCAGCCCGGCGGTACTAAGCAGGGTGCGAACGGCGGAAGTGCCTAACTCAGACCTCGAGCCTTCTTCAGCAGCAGTCCAGACCCCGTGTAGCCTCTTTAGTAAATTTTTCTGGACGACAAGGTACATGAACATGTGCCATGCAAGGGATTGTGCTCCAGCCTACGATCTTAAGGGCGTCCAGCAGATTTCGCCCTTATCGCACACCACCGTTGCCTGGCACAAGGTTTCTTGTCACCCAGGCCAGCGTCGGTTTCTCGTTGCTTAAGCCGTCCACTAGCTCTGACCTGTGTTGGACGGTCTCAAGGCAATTAATTTCAACACGGCCTGGTGTCTCTGGTCACGTGATGCCACCTAGAGGACCTTGGGGGAAAGAGCCTGCAACCATCCCTGCGGTTTGAAGAGCGTGCGCCGAGCCTGATAGCCACCGTCACCCACATAGCCATCCACTGCCAACTCACCCAGTGAGCCTGTCACAGAGATTTAGTAGCGGCCTTTGGCCGTGCTTACTAGTCCATGTGTCGGGTGGTGAATGGAACTTTTCCGGACACAGATGCAGACAACGCGCTTGAAATTTTATATGAACACGTGGCTGGCCAGGGCAGGGACGGCTTTTTCTGGCAAAGAAATGCCTGCGCGGCATCTGGTATTGGGGGCAAGGCAGGGCCATGACGTGGCGGAACCCATCTGTGCCCCACCAGACGGAAAGGCAACATTTCCAAGGCCAAAAGCCTGGCAATGCCGACATTCAGGCTTTTGGCCTTGGATGGTTTGGGTTAAAGTGTTTCTTCTGCTCCCAAACCTGGAAGACAGAAGGCTGGCTGCTAGACTGGCCGCTGTACGGCGTGCAGGTCGTCAAACTGCCGGAAGGAGAAGGGGTAGGATGGGTCCTCTGGTGGTGCTGGTGGTACTCGGGCGACGGTGGAGGCTGAAGCGGAGGCTGATCCCTGATCATGACTCTGAGAGACATGGGCAGCTGAGGAACACTTGGTGGTGGCGGAGGGGGAGGAGGCGGAGACAGAGGGTGTGACAGTGGTTGGAGACCTGGCGTCGGTCTGGCCTTTTTTGGCCAAGTGTTCCCTCCATTTCAACTCATGCATTTGCTGCATGTGACTAGACATGTTGGTGGTGGTTAACCACTTAAGGTTCTTGCCTCTACTTATGCGTTTACGGCAAAGCGGCATATGACATCGCTGGTGAATCAGAGGCTTGCTCAAAGAAGGCCCAGCTTGAGAGGTCCTGGACCTTTTTGACGGCGATAAGCGAGGAGCGGGGTTTGCGCTGACCGTGGCTGGCGGAATCATATCAGCGGACTTCTGCGACCGCCCTCGCCCTTTTTGTGGCGGGACCCGTATTGACACTACCCCCATCGTCTTACCTCCTCGTCCACTGATGAAGCGCTCGCAAGCAAATTCTGCGGAAAAGACCAGGATGGATCCGCAATGTCGTCATCATCATCATCATCAACACAGGTGACTTGGTCGTCCTGACTTTCTGCATCCAGAAGCTGCGGGCTACAAGCAAGAGGCACTGCAAGGCGTTGCCGACAGCCCGGGATTTTTGCCGATTAACCGGCTTCCTTCACCTCCTCTGATGGCATCAGTAACTGGGCGTCAGAGCAGAGTAAATCATTTTTCCCCTTGATCTTTTAACATGCCTTCTGACCCCAACCGCATCTTGTCATCAAAGAGGTCTTCAGACAATGGATTATCCACAGTGGTGGTACACGAGTTGACATTTGGGCTGCTTCATGTTGGACAGATGCTGATGATGCTGATGACGACATTTGTGGCCGTGACTGCGAGGACGAGGAGGGAAGACTGCTAGATGCAGGTTGCAGTAACCACTGAAGGACAGATTTGGGGACGATGTTCGTTACTTAGATTCACAGGGCCCTGACCCAGCGATGACAGGCCTGACGGTCCTGCAACTGACGATCCGCTGGCATGCGTGTTGTCGCCAGCACTGGAAGAGCACCTTCTCTCGTACCTCTACTCCATGTGCTACCCCCCCTCTTTGCTCGCTTACCACCTGCATTTCGCTCCATGTTCCCGAAATATAAAAATTTGAGAAGGTATGGAATAAATTTTGGAAAGTCTCTTATTAAAAGACAGCAAATCACAGCTATTCTCAAATCCCTCTAATCAACAAAACAAAATTGCTGTATTCACATTTAACTGCAAGGTGTCTATCAACAAATCTGACTGGTCAAAAGTCCAAAAAAAAAACACGTAATTTTTATCTTCTTTTGGTATAATAACGGTATTTATGCACCTTTTCAATTCACCTGTGGTGAATATAGAATTTGCTCTGTTTCAGATTTACGTAGAATGCTGCTTGCGTCAATGAACAGTGCTGTGGTTGCGGCAAAAGTCAAAAAACACTAACTGTAATTGATTAATATAAAAAATTTATTTTTTGCACCTTTCAATTCACGCTTGTGTGTGAATATAGAATTGCATGTTTTAAAGATTTACGTAGATGCTGCGTCAATGAACAGTGCTGGGGTGCGGCAAAAGTCAAAAGAAAACACGTAACTTGTTAAGTTTTTGATATAAAAGATAAACAGTATTTCTTGCACCTTTCAATTCACCTGTGGTGAATATAGAATTGCAGTTTTAAGATTTACGTAGATGCTGCGTCAATGAACAGTGCTGGGTGCGCAAAAGTCAAAAAACACGTAACTGTTATGTTTTGATATAATAAACTGTATTTTTTGCACCTTTCAATTCACCTGTGGTGAATATAGAATTGCTGTTTTAAGATTTACGTAGATGCTGCGTCAATGAACAGTGCTGGGTGCGCAAAAGTCAAAAAACACGTAACTGTTATGTTTTGATATAATAAACGGTATTTTTTGCACCTTTCAATTCACCTGTGGTGAATATAGAATTGCTGTTTTAAGATTTACGTAGATGCTGCGTCAATGAACAGTGCTGGGTGCGCAAAAGTCAAAAAACACGTAACTGTTATGTTTTGATATAATAAACGGTATTTTTTGCACCTTTCAATTCACCTGTGGTGAATATAGAATTGCTGTTTTAAGATTTACGTAGATGCTGCGTCAATGAACAGTGCTGGTGCGCAAAAGTCAAAAAACACGTAACTGTTATGTTTTGATATAATAAACTGTATTTTTTGCACCTTTCAATTCACCTGTGGTGAATATAGAATTGCTGTTTTAAGATTTACGTAGATGCTGCGTCAATGAACAGTGCTGGGTGCGCAAAAGTCAAAAAACACGTAACTGTTATGTTTTGATATAATAAACTGTATTTTTTGCACCTTTCAATTCACCTGTGGTGAATATAGAATTGCTGTTTTAAGATTTACGTAGATGCTGCGTCAATGAACAGTGCTGGTGCGCAAAAGTCAAAAAACACGTAACTGTTATGTTTTGATATAATAAACGGGTATTTTTTGCACCTTTCAATTCACCTGTGGTGAATATAGAATTGCTGTTTTAAGATTTACGTAGATGCTGCGTCAATGAACAGTGCTGGGTGCGCAAAAGTCAAAAAACACGTAACTGTGATGTTTTCGTACGATACACGGTATTTTTGGCAACAAACAACCTGTGCTGACTACAAGATTGCTGGTTTGTAATTTAAGTGCAAGGTGGATATATCAACAGTCACAGGTGTAATGGGTAAAATTGAACACCTATCTGAAATGTATACTGATAATAAAAGTGGAGTTTTGCAGCTAACAAAGAGACCTGCAGTTACTAGAAATATGTTTATCCAATATAAGTTCAGGCTGCCCAATATCCAGGAAATATTTCAATAGCAAACTGTTAATAATAAAGATGTCCTTGTTTCGCCCGCGCCCCCCCCCCCCCCCCGCTCCCAACCGCCGTGAATTTACATGTGGTAGATGTCTTTCCCTGCTATAAAACTCTCTACTAACACACAAAATGTTCAAATCCCTAATCTAACTAAATTGGAAGATCACAGCTAATAGTAGAGTTCTCTGTGCAGAAAAAGACTAATTTCGCTGAGCTGTTGGCCACAGGCAGAGCGTCAGGTCTATCCCTAAAGAGACGCTGAGAGAACACTGATGCTGAAACAGGAAAACATCTGTTCTATGTAAAACGAGTTCATGTAATTTTTTCCAGACAATCGCAACCATACACATCCCAGTCAATGACGTCCGCACACACATCTCACATCTCACCTGCTCTAAACTGTAATTCTCATTTTGCTGGCCGCCAAATTACATGTAACGCCGAATAAAAGGCGCGATCTTAATAGATCATGCACAGATATTAACCTTAATAATCGCATGATCTGGAAATTTTGATCACCATAAAAACCTTGCCGATTTCAACTTTGTCGATAAAAATCGCTCAACACTACTGCTTAGTCCATTCTAGGTGAGCCACGCAGTTGCAATAATATGAGAGAAATGAGACAGAAGTCCATCACAGTCAGGGCTGAAATGTCTATTGTACAGTACGTTGGCGCGCGGGCACATGGTATATAGGGCCCAAGCCCGTTATGGAGATGGCGAATTTGTCTGAGGTTTGATGTCTATGGGAGCATGGTGGCAGCACATATTATGAGTGTGCGTGCAGGAGAGCGGAGGGGGGAGTGGGTTTTTTGTGATTCTCCTTGATTGTTTAATTAGTGAGCACCTGAATAGGGTGTGTATCTAACATGATATAAAAAGTAAGTGAGCTTAGACCACAATGTGATCGGAACATTTAACCCCCCCTGATGAATCCCAGTTAGCTGGTGAAACATGTCGGGGAGGACAGACATGACGTTTTAAATTGTGATTTCTTCTCACCTCTGTCTAGAAGTGTCCATCTGCTGCAGACGGTGTCACAAGGGGGCCTTATTTGTTTGTGTCCATGAGATTCGGGGACAAAACTGTCTCAAGTAGTTGGCTTGGGATCCTTACTGGATCTAGTTAAATTGCTGTAATATATAAAAAAAGGCTTTTCCTGTTAAGAGTGGTGCTCTCACCAGAACTTGATAATGGAAAAGGAGCTATTCCTTCTTTCAGAAGTAGAAAGGGTTAAATGGTGAGGTTAGAAACTCAGGTTTTTAAATAGTGTGTATAGAGGTTAAGAGTTTTATACATAATAAAATTACGTTTAGTGTTTACAGATATAGAACTGATAGAGTTTAAGTTTGTCCTATGGCAAAATAGTAAAAATAGTAAATATAGTGATCAAAAGTCACTCTGTGTTCTCTTGCGAGATTCCCAATTTTTTGGAGACTTTGAAACAGGAATGGAACTCCTTGTTCTCCTTGAACAATGGTTAGAGCAGGACTAGAGGGTGCAGAAACAGTCAAGCTAGTCAAGTGAGTTGTGGGTAGTTGGCTGTCAACTGACTTAGTGCCTCAGACAATTCAATAAAATAAAAAAGCGGGCCTGCACATTCATTCACAATTTGTAAAAATGCTAGTGCACACTGCTGTGACTGTGAAAAATAAATTCCCAACCAAAAATTCAGCAGCACATAGTCAGCACTAAAACCCATACAAACATTGAAGTAGTGGTGCATAAAAAATGTATTACTGCTATGCTTTATACATACAAAAAATTAAAGTAGTTTAGTACGCAGTTTGATCAAGTTGCATTTGCCCACCTACTGTGTCAAGGTAGCCTTATCAGGTGTATCCATAACTCTAATGCCTCTATGTGGGGTAAAATCTGCCATACATTCAGGGCTGGACTCCATTCACACTGATTATAAGGGCCTCATGTAGCCAGGTGGGAGAGGGGCACAGTTAAGATGGAGGCAAACACTCCTAGAAATATACAATTCAATAAAAAAACAAGTTAGCCCACACATTAATTTGCAGTTTGTATAGACGCTAGTGCACACTTCTGTGACTGCGAAAAGTAGACTCTCAAACAACAAATTTAACAGAACAATAGCCAATACTAAAATGTACTACTGCTATGCTTTATACAGAACATACAAAAAACTAAAGGTGTTTAGTATTCAGTTTGATCAAGTTGCATTTGCCCACCTACCATGTCTAGATAGTCTTAATAGGTCGGTCCATAACTCTAGGACCTCTACGTGGGGCAAAAGCCGCTCTACATTCATGTCTGGGCTTCATTCACACTGATTATAAAGGCCTCATACAGCCAGGTGGGAGAAGGGAATAGCTAAGATGGATGCAAACACTCCTACAATTACTGAATTCCAAAAATAGATGAAAGAACAAGTTAGCCTGAACATTCATTTGCAATTTTGCATAGACAAAAGTGCACAATTCTATAGATGAAAAAAAAAGTACATTCTCAAACAACAAATTCAGCAGCACATAAAACCCATACAAACATTGAAGTAGTGGAACATTCAAAATGGATTACTGCTATTCTTTATACATGCCAAAAAATAAAGGCAGTTAGGGCGACATGTATGATTGGGGCTTTTCAGCCTGACATCAGGCGCAGCCCCGTTCGCATTAGTTTAAAACCTCCATATGCCATTATCAGGCGCATTACAGAGTGCCCGCTGCATTTTGTTATGCACCTTATTTCAGGTGGCGTGTGGGAGGCGGTGTGCACTAGAGCCGTACGAAGCTGCACATTTATAGTTTCATTATGGCAATTCCAGGCGCATTACTACTGGAACAGGTAAACCACTTTCAAGGTGGTTTACCTGAGCCAGAATTGACATTTATGCGCTAGAATGCGCCTGATTTATGACCCGCAGTAGTGCAGGTTCATAAATCAGGCACATTCTATACGCATAAAAATAGTTTAAACTCCGAAAATCATACATGTTGCCCTTAGTGCGCAGTTTGAACAAGTTACATTTGCCCACCTACCCTGTCAAGGATAGCCTTATTATTAACCTGATGATCAGGATTATCTATGTAATTGTTTTTTTTATAGATGTAAATATCGATTATTACAAAGATATTCATGATAATATAATGAAAGATAATGTTATGCAGTACAGGATATTACTGATACATTTCATATCTTGTTAGTTTTGTTAGGGTATGTTCAGACAAGTCATTTGTGCTGTAGATTTTTCACAGCAGAAAATTCATAGCATATTAAAGTAACTACAGTATGATACAAGGACTTTTATGTTGAAAAAAGTAGCTTTCATTTAATGCCCTCTGAATCCTCATTGATGTAATAATCTAAGCCTTTGGTCTGATAAGGAGTCGCAAGTCCCGGTTCACAAAAGTTCTAGCTGCGCCACTGACCCTGCCTTCTACAATTCCACCACCACTGTATTTGGATAACATCAAAATAGCATAACAGTAGCATCTCTATTATGCCCACTGGAGTCACCTCCCTACTGAAAAGAGTCAGAGCTCTTTCATTTTCCTTTCCTGAAACTACAGGCCAAACTGCGAACTGCTGCATAGCTTGAGCACTTTTCTTTGTAGCAACACTCTCAAATGAACTTACAGTACCCCTCATTAAACTACCACCAACATTTCTTGCCTGCACCAGCTGAGGTCCTTCCTATCAGACTTTTATAAACACGGCAATACCAGTTACTTTTAACATTTCATTACATTTAGTTCCCTTGGGTACTTGACCTCTAGGGGACTTGATTGCTTGCACACTGTTCTGCAATAATAATATACTTCAAAACAGTGTACAAAATGTCTCTCCTATTACACTCTGCCTATGGGAGGGTGTAATAGCACTTGGAAGATATCAGAAATGGGGCCTTCATTAAGCTTCAGGCAGCCATGGCAACTGATCGCCACCCCGTGATCTATCCTCAAGGAAGAGACTGATAGGGCAATGCATCTCTTGCATGCCATGGTTGTTTTGACCACAGCATCCAAGGGGTTAAAATTCCAGGATCGGAGTTTTCTCTTATACCACCTGCTTATACCGCATTACCTTCTGTCACATATGGAGTGGAATTAACCCCCTTACCGATATTGGACATGTGAGTATTTCCTAATGCCAGTAAGGGGCTGTTAGCTGTTAATTGCAGCGAACACTCGCCGGTTACAGCACAGGATGGTGCTGACGCCATCCCATGCTGTTTAACCCCTTAGACACCACGGAAAGATGGCCGCCTCATCTAAATCAATGAGAAATGGTGCCGTTTAAAATTCCTCACTTTGATCAGGGCGCCCGCAGTGAAATCACGGGCTCCCGATCGGTTAACATGGCAGCTGGAAGTCTCGTGAAGTCTTCCATCGCTGCCATGCTTCCTGTTTTATTATTTCCTGCCCCAGGCAGGAAGTAGTAAGACTGCCATCTTTGTACACCCTAATACATTTTATTATAATACATTAAGCTGTATAAAAATATTGCCCCAAAAGTGGTGAATTTTTTTAAAGCGTAAAAAAAATATAATATTAAAATCCCCCCCTTTTTTTGCTATTTTACAAAAAAAAAATAAAAGTTACAAAATTTTTTGGTATCGAAAAGTCTAAAAAGTTGATTTTTAAAATAAAACAATTTATCCCGTACACTGCACCATAGAAAAAAAAAAAAATTTCCAAACAAAAACATTGCAGTTTTTGGTCATTTAATGTCCTCAAAAAATTTGGAATAAATTTTAATAAAAAGCCCCAGTATTCCAAGCTGGTAGCAATAAAAAAGTACATTTCAGTTTGCAATAAATGCACCCTCGCTAAAGTCTGTAGATGCTAGTACAAAAAAGTTACTGGTCGCAGAAAATGGCGCAGCAGCGCAAATTTCAAAAATAGAAAATGTTTTGGAAATTTTTTTTTACGATACTAAACATAATGAAAACCTCTTTTTTGGGGTATTCCCAAATTTGTATCAATTGTAAAATAAGATTAATGTCAATGACTTTTTTTCACATTTTTGTCCCTTAAAATTTTTTTTGCGGTTTCTCGGTATTTCTATGGTACAATGAATAACCCCATTAGAAAGAAAATTTTTGTCCCTGAAAAATAAAAAGCCCTCATATGTCCATGTAGGTGAAAAAAAAAAAAAATTATGGCTCTGGGAAGGCAGAGAGGGAAAATTAACATAAAAAATAGGCCTCGGCGTTAAGGGGTTAATGAGTGAGCCTGCTCCATAAACCTTACCAACCTCGGGACATAGCTGTAGGTCAAATCTCTGTAGGAGGGAAAGAAACAAGCACTCAAGAGTTTCAGGCAGGGTTGGAATAAGACTAAAAAGCAGCTCTGGCATAAAACCCCCACCATCCCATATACAATATCCACTGCGAATTTTGTCTTGGTCATGCACTTCACCACTTTCTAAAACAACAACACAAAAAAACAAACAAGAAGTAAAATCATAAAAACCCCTGTACGGGGAAGAGACAGGGTTTACTTGCTTTTCAAAAAGGGACAAAAGTAGTGCCCTATACAAACCTTTTTTTTAGCCCAAATTTCACCATAGAGTGACACATGCCCAAAACCAGTTCAGGCCACCATCACATACAGCACTGATCCAACACAGAAGCAAAATAACTGCTGACATCCAGGGACTTATGTTAGACATCCTCTCTGATGAGTCGTTCTCTTCCCCTTTCATCATCACACAATTCACCCAAAAAAACTCTAAAACTCTTTATTTACAATTCCCTCTTATTTTACCCATGTACAAATTCCCCACCCATTCAAACCCAGTTAATCCCATTGTGTCCCTAAAAATAAAGGTACCCTCAAACAGATATTAAGCTCTTCTTTGTGTACCCAGTTTTAGGCCCATATTTTAGGTAGAACCCAAATAGGTAGGATTATATGGAAATCCTTTTTTATTAGCATCCCAATTAGATTTTTATTGTAGTTTGGTGTATTGCCCCAAATGGAGGTGTATGGCCCCCCAGGTAAGTAGGTATTTATAAAGAACCACAAAAATCAAATTTAAATTTATAATCCCCTTTAGTAGGGGTTTTTGGGTTTAAAGTCTTTGTAGGTTTATAGGGCCCCTTTTAAGTAAGGTGATACGTCCCAAACAAAAGAGTAACAATTTTTAATTTTGACCTTCGGTCCCTCATACAGCTTTGAACATTAGACTACCATCATTTTATGGACAATCATCTTGGCTATCTCATACATGAATTTGACTTTCAACTCTTTAGCATATGCTTAGTTATGCAGATTCTTCTTATGTAACTGCATTGTTACTGTTTTGCTCCTGATGGTGGAACAATCTTTTTTTTCTTGTCTACTGCAAATTACAACCTGTTCTCACATTCCCTAATAGCTCAGTGTGTTATTAGGTTGATTTTCAAACAGAAGGTCCAATGGTCCAAATCAAGGAGCAGCTATGAGGAAAATTTCCTAAGAAAAGAGAAACAGCATCATCCAGCTCATCGACAGTGGTCTCTTGACCAAGAAAATTGCCAAACTGCATCCTGTAAGTGCCATGACATGGAATACAAAATGAGGTATGTCTATCCATTCAAAAGCCAAGAGGTGGATATACAGGCAAAATATCAAAGTCAACAAGTCGGCTCATCACTAGGTGTATCAACTCTGATGCAACAAACATGGCAGTAGTGGTGGCTTATGTGCTTTGTAATAGAGAGATCACAGACGTCTATGCAAGCACCATACAACGCGCATTATTGAAGCCCTGACTTCAAAAGTATAAAAAGTGGGCAGTAGAAGATTGGAAACAGTTGATTTTTTGCAGTGAGATGGAAGTCAATAGACTGGGCTGTGATGGGTAAAAAATGGGTCTGAAAGAACCAAGGAAAAAATAATCTAACAGATCGAGAAATTGAAGGAACTATCAAGTTCGGTGAAGGAAACCTGATGATATGGGGTTGTTTCATAGTCAAATGCACTGGATGCTTGACAAGGATCGATTATGGTCTCAATGCTGAGCTATATGTATGTATATGAAATGAGTATGGATATGAAAAGGACAACATTAAGTTCCAGAAGGACAACGACCCGAAGCATATGTCGAGATTGGCAAAGAAAGGGTTCAATGACAATGAAGTACAGTTGCTAAATTGGCCCCCACAGTCCACAGACCTCGACCCAATCAAACACTTGTTGGTAGAGTTGAAAAAAAAGCTGTATTCATACCCAAGTAAGTCAACCAGTATACACCAACATTGGAAACATGTAGAAGATACCTGCGAAGAGATTTCGATCGACACATGCTTGAATATCATAATGAAAGTCAAAAGTTGATTTAAAAAATACTAACAAAATAATAAAAATTAAAACTTAGATTTTGAGGAGCAAAACAGTAACAATGCAGTTACATGAAAATAATCTGCATAACTCAGCGTATGCTAAATAGTTGCAGGTGAAATTTATGTATGAGATAGCCAAGATGATTGTCCATAAAATGATGGTAGTCTAACGTTCTAAGATGTAGTGGATGGTGAGATATGGAGCCAAAAAGTCAAAAGTTTAAAACATTGTTACCCTTTTGCTTGTCAGTGTATAAAGGGCCCCCCCAATGGTATAAAAGCCCTCTAGTAGAAAGGTAGGCATATGGGCCCTAGTAAATAGATATTTAGGGCAATTCAGTAAATAAATAGCTATTTAGGGACATAGTATTAGGTAGGTAGGTATATAGGGCCACCCAGCAGGTAGCTAGATATATAGGACCCCCCAATAGAAAAGTAGGTATATAATGGTCCTCCACTAGCTAGGTATATAGTAACCCCCTGTAGGTAGGTAGGTAGGTATAAAGACCCTTTATCAATAACACATGAACTGCTTTTAAGCATATATAGCATGCAGCAGTATCCTTTTCTTTTCGCTGGGCTTTCCAAAGCAGCAGCCAAACTGATTTAACCAATCACAAAACTTCAAGGAAGCTGTTGTTTCTGAAACTTCCTTGGCTACTGTTGCACATGGATGAGGATATGTTGACAGCTCTGTAACATTGTAAAAACAATATCGTTGCATAATAATTCACTACTGAAAGCTAAGTAAATGCTTGAAACTGATATGCAGTAGATGATCAAAATGTCATTGTGATTATTTGTTATGAACCTGGGAAATAACATGATAAAAAATTACTGTATGTTATTTAATGCAAGATAAAGCAAGTTTGATAAAAGTGATTTGTTAAATAGGTATGTAGCCCCCCCCCCCCAGTAGGTAGGTAGGTAGGTATACAGGTCCCCATTAAAGACTCTAAAGTAATATGCACCATTCCCTGTTCCCCCAGGGCTTATGCCTGGAGCAGGCGGCATAGTATCATTATGCGGTCTGTGTCGGGCCTCTACTCCCGGCATTCTATAAGCAAGAAGCCTTGGAAGAACATTTATGCATTTGATGAAAATAACAGTTAAACTATAACTAGATGATAAAACAAAAGGGAAAATAAAAGGGTAAGAGGAAAGGGCACGGAAAAAAGAGTTCAAAAGCCCAAACCTGAACTGTTTTTTGTGTTTTGCAATCAGTAGTATAACGCATCATTTTTTTTTGCAATCTTTGAGCTGTAATTCATTAAGACCCAGCATTAAAATACTATGACTTTTTTTTTTTTTACAGAAAATGGCTCTCCAATAATAGGTGTAGTGCTCTGACACCTGATATTCTAGTGTAATCTTGATGTTTTATTAAAACTTGATTATGTATTAAGTTTTATTTTTTAATGCTTTAATATACTGCACCATTTTAAATTCTGAATAACAATACCGGACTGTAAAATGCCTGTTGCTGTTGGCAGGATTTATATTTTGTTTATTAAATCCTCAATTGTAAAGTACAAAAAGAACCTTATTTTATTTTAAGAAAGTTGGAGCTATCTGACCAAAGGCTGTTATTACTAATACTTAACTTTATTAATTTGATACATCTATAACTTTGATGCATACATACAGCATAAGATTTGGTGTGTTCAATCAAAATACTAGAATTGGATATTTAACAGCTGAAGGAACTTTTTTCTACTATGCTTCTGCACATAAATATGAATGGAGAGGATACTACATATTGGCAAGTCAACAATTCTTTGGAAGCAGTCCAAAAAGCTGGCAATAGGTCACTCTTTTCCATATATCATATTAAGTTTGGCTCATTAACTAAACGAGTTGTGTGACTAAAATAATTGCAGGGATGTTGGCTATGTTAGAAACAATAGAATGCTGATGGGATACATGAAATGTGTGCAATGTATACTGAATAGCATGTGATCAATGGAAAATGTAGTTGCTACTGACAACGTTGGTTATCGTAGCACAATTTTATGCCACCTGAGACTTATTTTTGGCCAGTATCTATGCTCACCAGCTGTTTGTCCCACAGTATGTGCCTAGAAGGCTTAGTTGCAAACATGCCATGCATTTCTTTGTAAAAAAAAAATTTTTTGCGTGAAAGAAATCCTTTTTAGCCACCTTTTTCTGTCCTTTAATTCAAAACTAAATCTCTGTGGGTAAAAATTATTTCCTGACTCAAATGTCATTGAACAAAGTCAACAAAAGTTCATATATTGCAGAATGGTTATCAAATTCTATTTACTAATATTTTGCAACAGACTTGGAATAAATAGGCTTAGAAATCTGAAATACATATATTTAAATGATAGTTTATCTATGTAAATGGGCATTACGTTATAAAAAAGTTTTAATAAATTACTGTACAGGTAATTTAAGAAACTTTGTAATAATTCTTAAATAACATTGCCGCTTTCTCCAATTATAAGTTACTTTTCCTCCTCTACGCCTCCTATACTGTTTAGTCACTATGAGCATGATGTATGAAAACTGTCTAACAGCAAGTCTTTGTTGCCCATAGCAACCAACCAACTTAGCTTTCATTTCATATAGTGCTCTGGAAAAAATAAAAACTGAGCTCTAATTGGTTACTATGAGCAACAAAGACAGTCTTACTGCTATACAGTATTTATAGATAATGCACTATGAATTTACTACTAAAAATCTGTCTTAAAAGACAAAACGGTTCATTCTACTGAGCGACCAGGTTACATATTGTCTATAAAAGTCTATGAAAAGAGGAGATGGAGAAAGAGCGGTAAGCTGCTGGAGAGAGACAGAGTCAGAAAAAGAAACACAGAGATACAGCTGCAGCATTTAGTAAAATAAGACATGATTTATATGAAGTATTTCTAATGGGGAAAAATCCAGTAATAAATCCAGATATGAAACCTCTTAACTTGCAGATTTCTCAAGCATCAAAACCACATAAGGATTTGAAAATGGATCTTCACATGGCTTTTGATGTGAATTTAAAAAATTAGCCCACTGAAAGTCATAGTACCTGATATCACAAAAATTTCTCCAGCCACATATTTGAATTCTTGTCAATAGTGGTACAAAGAAGCACAGAGGCACATTCTGAATGACAAAGGAAGGTTAGAGCACGTAGGAATGCCATGCCTCATTGCATATTTTTTTTTTTTTTTAAAAGGGCCCACAGATAGTGTGAAAGATAAGAACTGGTGATGGGCAGAGGGCCAAGCTGCTAGGGTGTTTTGGGGTCCTGAAATTACTTATGGCAGCCCTGATAGCAGGCCACAGATATGCTTCTATATGAAGATGGTTGTGAAAATAATTCTTGACAGAAGAATGTGACAGGTATGAATGGCTTAATTTCTAGCTTTTGTAGAAACATACTGGAAAACAAAAAAAGTAATTTAAATGCGTCTACATTCATTTCATTTTCTTTTTCCTATGCTTCTACAAGAACAAGCCAGAAGGGGCAATGTTATTGAGTACACCCTACCAATACCTTCTGCAATGAGTCCCGTCATCAATATATCTTGCTTGTTCTTTTAGAAGCATAGGAAAAAGAAGATGTATATACTGTAGTTGAATACTTAGCAGTGTTAACGTCTATTAATAATATATTTCTCATTTCAAATATCATGAGAAATGTTTAGATTTTGTGTAAATGCCCATGCCACATTTTGTGTAAATGCCACATTATTTTATACTTTAGAAGTACGTACTCTTCTGTGTTCTTCATGCCACATACAGGTTTGTAGCAATCAAAGTTCATGCTAATGGAATACTGAATTGTTACTGGTCCTTCTACCCCTGGGATGTACACCAAATGAGCCTACTAGACTACTACTGGGACTGTGTGCTAATGGGCCTTATCCCAAATGGGCCTACTAGAAAATTTTAAATGTATACTGCAAATCCATGCTGAAAAGAAAAAGCTTTGGTACACTAATTACTCATAGCCATCATAGTAAAATACTTTCCCACTTATGCTCACCTGCCACATTTCGGGCCACATGTATGAAACGGTTTTGGTCTAAAACTCACTTTTTTCCCCACAGAAACCTATGGGGAAAAAATTGAGTTTTAGATCAAAATCGTTTCATACATGTGGCCCTTCATTTTTACTGGACTAATGAAGAATTTTGAATACAGAAAATGCCATTAAAATACATATAGAAAGTTGAGGCTGTGCATAACTATAACATAAAAATGTATCAGCAACACTCTGCAAACATTTCTACACAGCACACAAAAACAATCATATTTTCGGTGGTTTTAGTATATGAAACTCCTGAAAATCCAAACATTCAGCCAGCCCATAGACTTTAATAGAAAAAACGACGTGTAGTCTACACAGGTTGCTTTTTTCCTGCTCCTTTTTAGGTGCCAACAGATTTAGGAACTTGTTGCTAAATACGGCGACATTTTGAGTTCTGTTGTCGGTTTCCCATACAATCAATTGTATGGGCCGATGGCAAAAAGCGAGAACTGACCCTGGTTTTTGCAAATACAGTGACAAAAACTGCGGTTGTGCAATGGGAAAAAAAATGGTCGACTTTCTGATGTTTTTTGTCCAATGTTGTGTGGATCTAACAGTTGAGGGATATTCTGAGACTAAGGACCGTAAAGTATTAAACCCACAAAAGTCTGAAAAAGAAAAATTAGAAGTATACAAATCTACAGAATTTCTGTATTGTTACCCAAACCAGTATCCTCTATGTTTTTTGTTGGTTTATCATCTGATAGTTCATTGTAAAAGGGATTTTTAAAAGTGATAGCTCTGGAGAACCTGTTAACATTCAAAATAGTGTCACACAATTTGAAATAATTTGTAGGCTAGAAGCCCAACCCTTTAGTCAAGACAGCAGTTTGATCCATAAACAGCTTATAACTCTATAAATTAACTACTGGACATGTTTCGTCTGTTGGCCGCGTAAGTCCCAAGGGATTCTCCATCTGTCTGAGCTTGTGCATCAGGAAAATCAGATTAATTATTTAAATGCCACATTGACCGAGAGGGTATGGGTTAATGTCACAGTAATGCCATACAGAAAGTCAATGGCCAGAATTACAACTTTGTTAGCCAGCTCGTGTCATCCAAGACACATTATTAATAATATTCCCTTTGAGGAGCTTATCTGTGTGAGAAATGATGATAATATCAATGATGAGAAATTTATACAAGTTGCATGGGATGTTTGTGCCTGGTTAAAGGACAGATTACATACTACAGTGGGTATGGAAAGTATTCATACCCCTTTACATTTTTCACTCTTTGTTTTATTGCAGCCATTTGGTAAGATCAAAAAAGTTATTTTTTTTTTGCTCATTAATGTACACTCTGTACCCCATCTTGAAAGAAAAAAAACAGAAATGTAGATATTTTTGCAAATGTATTAAACAAGAAAAACTGAAATATTACATGGTCATAAGTATTCAGACCCTTTGCTCATATGACTCATATTTAACCCACATGCTGTCCATTTCCTTCTGATCCTCCTTGAGATGGTTCTACTCCTTCATTAGCGTCCAACTGTGTTTAAATAAATTGATTGGACTTGTTCAGGAAAGGCACGCACCTGACTATATAAGATCTCACAGCTAACAGTGCATGTCAGAGCAAATGAGAATCATGAGGTCTAAGGAACTGCCCAAGGAGCTCAGAGACAGAATTGTGGCAAAACACAGATCTGGCCAAGGTTACAAAAGAATTTCTGCAGCACTCAAGGTTCCTAAGAGCAGAGTGACCTCCATAATCCTTAAATGGAACAAGTTTGGGATAACCAACACTCTTCCTCGATCTGGCCGTCCAGCCTGGAGAGGATATGCAAGGAAGAATGGCAGAGGATCCCCAAATTCAGGTGTGAAAAACTTGTTGCATCATTCCCAAGAAGACTCATGGCTATACTAGCTCAAAGGGATGCTTCTACTCATTACTGAGCAAAGAGTCTGAATACTTAAGACCATGTGATATTTCAGTTTTTCTTTCTTAATAAATTTGCAAAAATATCTACATTTCTGGTTTGTTCCTTTCAAGATGAGATGCACAGTGTTCATTAATGAGCAAAAAAATGAACTTTTTGGATCTTACCAAAATTTAAAGAGGTCTAAATACTTTCCATACCCACTGTAT
Organism: Phyllomedusa bahiana; assembly: GCA_025379985.1. Lineage (NCBI taxonomy): Eukaryota > Metazoa > Chordata > Amphibia > Anura > Hylidae > Phyllomedusa > Phyllomedusa bahiana. The sequence continues at coordinate 28,252 of JAODAL010011705.1, forward strand.
ATGTAGAAAAGAGCTTCTAGAGAAAAAAGAGGACTCGAATAAGGGAAGATTCTAAGCTTGTGAACAATATAATTTTTTCAACAATGTATAGCTCCAAGTTCACACAGATTGCAACCATCATAAGGAAACACTTGCCATTACTTTATGTTTCTAGTGAGATGCAACATGTGTTGCAAATTGACTTTATTTTCAACCTACCTACCAACCATAGGATCGCTTCTTTCACTGAGTCTCTTTGATGGTAATGTAAAGAAAGATATAACATTTTTCCTATTAGGTCCTACAATACATGTACCAGCAAATACATGGTGTATTTAATTAACTGCAATATTTACAGGGTCCAATATGTGGAATATACCACCGGTCCCCTAAAAATATGCATTAGAAGACATTTGTCTGATGCCATTAGGTCTGATGCATTAAAATCATCTGCAGTCTCCCAACATTTTGTAGAAGTCCATTCTAGTAATACTAAAGGTTTTTCCTTCATGGGAATTGAAAAGATTATGAGATCAAAAAGAGGTGGAGATCTATGTGAAAAACCAGTGGACAGGGAATCAAGATGGATATTTCATCTAGAAACCAGATTTCTTTGTGGCCTGAATGTTTGGCAGCATTTAACTTATCATTATTAATAATATTTTTTGTAAATTTGTTGTATGTTGCTCTTATTTTTTTTTCTCTCCCCCTCCTAATGTAATCAGGCGCAGCGAGTCATGTGACATTTTCAGGTGTTTTATTAGATGGTATCATTAGCTTGTTTGGTGTCTATGACTAAGGATTTATTCCAAAATGCGTCAGCGTTCCGACACCACTGTGCAATTACGACTGCCACTTGAAGGCTGATAATAAACAGTGGAAATGTTTTTGAGGATTTCTTAGTAAAGAAGAAGTTTTAATATTCTATGTGTCTGGATATGCAGCTGGTTCATTCCTTTTTCATGATGCAGCTAGGTCTCAGGAAAAGAAGACAAGTAGACTTTTGGAGAACATAAAATAAAACCTGGTCCTTATATAGAGTACTGAACTGTAAACTCAATAGGTTAGTAATGAATTGGATCATCTCAGGCAAGATGTCTCATTTGACAAAAGCAGTGGAAAGGATTTGATGAGACATAAGAGATGAACAGATCATATTTTTAGCCCGGTCTACAAAGGCATAGGGATACAATAGGAATTCCCTTTCCCTAGTGAACTCTCTACTACTAGTGACGGGAGTTTCCCCAGAAATTGATATTTAGATCTATAGATATAGATTGTTACTCCATCTGCAGATTGTATGATTCCAAAAATGACATTATTGTTTCATTCGAACATTGTAAATATAAATAAAAAAAAAAGTACTGTTCTTTCCCACCCTGTCTGAAACAGTTAATAAAAGTCAATACCTATTACAACAAAGTTCTCAAAACAACCATTATAAAATTATTTACTCCATCACCAATGTCCCTATTTTCACAAAACGTTTTTGTGGGGCATACTCCGGTACATAATCGGGCTGCAAAGTATGCCCGACAAATATGGTAAAATAAGCACTCATTGAGGAAAAAAATTAAAGTAATAGGAGGCTGGGCCATGACGCTGTTAAAAGTATGTGCTGGTCTCAACAGCAGGCATATATTCAGGACACATATGTACGCACCACAATACGTCATGTGAACATATCCTAACAAACCCAGCTAGAAACAGCAGAGCTAAAATGCCATTCACTGCTGTAGAGGCACCCACAGCCTTAACAGGAAGTCAGAGCACGAATCTGGCTGGGAGGAGCAGTCTCTATGAGATAGTTATATTGGAAAACCCCTTTTAATGACAGGCAATTGCTTTTGCTTCTTTTCATCGTATAACAAGACTCATATTTTTTTAAATTTTTCTGTTCAAGTAATCTTTATTGTAGAACAAGTTTTATTTTCTAAATGCACCATTTTCGGGTACATATAACTTATTCATTGACTTTTATTAAACACCTATAACGTTAACAGGGCTATATTGCATTAATCAGATAGACCTATATCAGAGCACAGACACCTATTACAAAATAGGTCTCAAAACAACCATTATAAAATTATTTACTTTATTTAGGCAATACAAAATGCATACTAAAAATAGATAACAATGACAATGGAACTACAAATAAAGCATGAAAACATCCCTCAACATCAATATATAAAGAAATCCAATACAAAGAAGGGTATCCCCATAAATATACATATATCCATTAGTAAGGGTTACACATAATTAGCCATACGTAAAGACAATATATACCCGACCTTATATGGATAACGTAACTTAGAGGGACATTGGTGATGGAGGGGTTTTAACAGTAGTGCGCAAAGCTACACAGCACTGAAGGGTTAAAGTTTGCCAGTAAGAAAGATACAACAGGGAGCGATTTCATCATCCCAGCAAATGCAGGTAGAGCAGAGAGAGGTGGAAACCTTCTGTAAACAAACAGTAGATAAAAACTGTTCTAACTCTGAAATAAAGCAAAATCTGGACAGCAATGTATAGGGTAATGATATTTATTTACTCTTTCCTACATGTTTAAAGGTATTCAATGTGATTGGAATACCCCTTTAAAGCCAGGCATGTCACTAAGGGGTTAATATTTTTCAAAAATGTTTCCAAAGATTTATCCTATTACCATTTCTTTGCCTGTAGCAAAGATTTTTAGCAAAAAATAAATATTTTAAATTCGTTTCCTTTATTTGCCTATCTGCATAGGCTGAATAGCTTACTAGAGACACTGGCCCTTTCATGATTGGAGACATAACCATGGAGTGCAGCATACACTTAAACAAGCATTCTTTCTTTGGATTACATTCAGTGTAAATCCATTCTAGAATGGGAAAACAGAGCGAACTAAGCAAACTTGAAAAAAAAAAAAATAGCATGGTCACCAGTGTTAGACTTGCTAGGACCTCTGATATCTGTGGATGGGCGTTTGGATAGTAGGGCTTATTTAATCATTGTGACAGACCAAGCTTATCCCTTCATTACAGTTGTTTACCATATAGAAGAAGGATACCTTCAGCAGGACATAAAGCATCTTTAGGGCAAGGTAGAAAGGGCTACTCAGAGCATGTCAGTATTTCTATCTAATCTTCAGTAACTATGAGAAGTTAACCTGTCCACATGGACCAGCGTTCCTGCAGAATTATTTCAATATCTAGTCTCTGCCATGATGAATTTCTCTGGTCAAGACTCAGAGAGCCAAGGGGAGGTCTAATGTGCTAGTAGCTGGGTGTATCTAGAAAAGTGGACATTCAGTATATATACGTAAACGGTCAAGGGTGGCTATAGCGGCACCCCAACAGCATCCGCCCATTACCTGTAGGAACCACACTTACCAGAGTTCTTTTGGTATTGAGGGGAGAGGTGTGGTGTGGGACTTGTGGTGCATCTGCAGTGAAATAACTTCACACGACACAGGTTATCGGTGGATAACGAGGCTTTTACTTCTGGCTTTCCATGACTGTATGCATTACATCCAGTACTGTTGTGTCCTGTCACCCAGCAGCCTCAGCAGTTACACACAGCTCATGAGCATCTCCCACCTTGTCCTCCTCACTGTTAGGCCGTGTTCACACGGCTTATTCCCGACGGATTTGTGCGCCGTAATGAGCGCACAAATCCGCCGTGAATAAGGGGCGGGTTGGGGGCGGGGCCGTGGCGCGCGGGGGCGTCGCTCCCGACCCCAGCGACAATGCATTGTTGACGGCGCGTCCGCGCCGTAAATAATGTGCATGTCACTTTCCCCCCGCGGCGGATTTGCCGAGCGGGGAGGAGCGACGGAATCCACTGTTCTCTATGAGAGCAGTGGATTACCATAATGACTCCGACGGATTGGCGCCGTATTGAAGCGCAAATCCGGTGCGGAATACGGCGCCAATCCGTCGGCAAATAAGCCGTGTGAACGGGGCCTTAGGGCGTGTCCCCACGGCAAGGAACAAATACCGGTGAGTTACATGACCGGTATTTGTCTTGCTTTACAGCCGTCCCTACGGCTGCAGGAGGGGAGGGGGGCATTTCTCCATGATGAGCGGAGAAAAGCCCTCCCTGTTCACATTTACTTGCACAGATTCCATCCGAAAACCGGACAGAAGAATGTGCAAGTACAATGTTTTTCGGGCGGCCCGCGGGCGGAAAAACCACCGGGCGGAAAACCCATGCATTTAGGACTGCTGCATGGGTTTTCCATAGAGCCCCATTGTACTAATTTTTGCCCAGTTTTTCAGATGGTCTGCAAAACCGCAAACTGTCTGAAAAAAGTTCGATAACCTGTGCTGTGGGGACATGCCCTTATACCTGGCCCTCTTTCTCAGTAGTCTCTTTTGTTACTATACATCAGACCTCTTGCTGTCCTTCTCCCACTGCTACCCAGGTCAGTGTCTTCCCCAAACACTCTCTGCCTTTGGAAGTGGGGCCCTGTCCCCGACCTCTCCCGGTTTTCTGCTCAACACGCAACTATGTATAGATTCATGGCCTCACTGGCTTCTCTTCGAATGACAGCCACAGATATCTGCCACCCATCATGCCAACCAGACTCCTTCCTGAGGGGCTCATTCTTCTCTCCTCTCACTGACTCTGTCTAGTCACACTCTGATCCCCCCCCAAGGCACCAGCTAGCCCCTTTGCTTCTCCAGCCCAGCTCCACCCCTTGAGCTCTCTGATTGGCTGCCCAGCTCCTTCTGTTTCACTGCACTTCCAACACAGGCTAAACCTGCCTGTCACTAAATCTGAACCATTGACTCTTTGTCTGCTATAACCAGGCCACCTATCCCTCTGGTTTCCCATAGCAACCCATCAATGCTAAGACATACACAGGCCCCAAACTGCCTGAACTGCTAACTGTTCCCTTGCCATAACAGAGCTGCTCCTATCCTTTGTCAACCTACTGTGTTTCACAGTCCCATCACAAATATAACTCTATACCCACAACCTCTTACATATATGTAAAACAACAAGACCACCTGGCTAAACGTTTAGGTTCCACAAGTATCACCAGAACAGTTTTGACCATTGGAGGTATGGACTCCACAGTATATCTAACTCTAAGAAGTTTTCTCAGTTTCATTTTTGAATTCAGTGTTTACTGGCTTTACTGGCTACTACTGGCCTGCAGTGACGTACTGCTGAGGGTACCAGGTCTGTAGCTATAGCAACCAGCGCTGGCAGCCTATCAGGAGATATCAAACAGGTCTGTAGCTATAGCGTCCTGAGGAGCTGATACAGCCCATACAAGAGGGGATATCTAGGAATAGGTAGGATATTGTTAAAGGACACATATTGCAAAGTGACTTGTTTTTGAAAGATCTTTAACATAAAAATCAATCCTTGTGGTAAGACAGCCCCTTTAAAGGATCAGATTTATTTGTCCAGCACATAAAAAGGCTAGGTATGATTGAGAACTGAAGAATCTGAAGGCTACGCAGTACGCTAAACTTTTTATAGTATTCCTCTAAACATTCCTAAACAATTTTTGCAATGTGGCAAAGTGCATTCTTCTGCTATAATAGGCCACTGCGATTTAGGAATAGGATTTCCATGAAGAGATGTACTGGCCTGTAACAATTTTAAGTAGTAACACACGAGACATGAATGCCAAGACCAAAGCTATCCAGCAGAACATTACCTAGAGCGTTATATTGTCTTTTCCACCATCTTGCTGGTGCCACATCTTCCCTAGGTTAGTAATACACATGCACCCAACCATAATCATGATATAAAAGAAAATATGGTGATTCACAAAACCAAGACACCTTCTTCCATTGCTTCATGGTCCAGTTCTGATATCTAAGTGGCCATTGTAGATGCTTTCAGTGGTGCAAAACGGACAGCATGGTCACTCTTAGTGGTGTGCAGATATGAATCCTGATATGTAGCAAGCTGCATTGCATGGTATGGTCTGACACCTTTCTATCACAGCCAACATACATTTTTCAAGAATTTGTGCTACAATAGCTCTTCTGCAGATTTGGACAGGATGGGCTCCCCCTTGTCCCTTTAGCATTATTACATTTGGGATAGTTAACCATTGCAAAACCAGTAACAAGTCACAAAACGTGATATTTTGGAGATTCTGACCCAGTCACTTAGCCATCACAATTTGGCCCTTGACAAAGGTGCTCAGACTCTTACGAGTATACTTGCCAATTTTATAGGCTTTCAACACATCAACTTCAAGAACATATTGTTCACTTGCTGCCTAATATATCAAAACCCTTTGGGACGGGTCCCAATGTAAAAATAATAAGGTTATTCACTAATCCAATGCCTTAAAATAAAGGGGTGTCGTAAAACACTGTGTAAAACCACCTGCCTGCTACTTCACTGTTAAATTTGGCCACGCTTTTAGGGAATGCTGTTGTGGTCTGCAATAATGTTTAAACAAAGTGTATATACACAATTGAAACCAGAAGCTTACATACACTATATAAAAAGACACATATGCATGTTTTTCACTATTAATGAAACAGAAAAAAACCTTTCTGATTTTTAAAATTATTTATATCTGCCCAAAAACCCAGAATATTTGAAAGAGAATTTTAAGGCATTTGTTTTTTTGCAAAGTCAAAAGTTTCATACACTGGGATTTTTTATGCCCTTTAAACATTTTTGGGGCAGCCATAAGATGAGTCATGTCTTTAGAAATTTGATAGGTTTTTTCAAAATCGAGTTAATTTAGGACACACCCGTGGATATATTTTAAAGCAATCAGAAACAAAGTTCTCTTGTAACTCATGGGAAAGTTAAAAGAAATCATCAAAAAATTGGGAAAAGAAATGTGAACTTGCACAAGTCTGGATCACCCTTGGGTGCAATTTCAGAAAACTGAAGGGGGCCTCTTTCATCGACAATTATCAAAATAAAAAACAAGAGGGGAATGCCCAGCTAATAAAACGTCGGAAAGGGAGATGGGGTTTGTGTTTAGAGATGATCTGCTTTTGGGTCCAACATGTCATATCAATCCAAAAACCAAAAAGCAAAAAGAAGTTGTGAAGAAGCTTGCGTAAGTGGAGGATTGTGTCATTATCCACAGTGAAACGAGTATTTGATCAACAGGGCAAAAGGGCCCCCTTTTCCAGAAGAAGCCATTACTCCAAAAGAAACATTAATACCATATTAATGTTTGCAAATCACTCAGGAAACAAAGACATACATTTTTTGAGACACCCGTGATCTGACAAAACTAAAATTTAATTGTTTGGTCATATTGACCATCGTTACGTTTGGAAGAAAATGGGAGAAGCTTTGAAGCCTAAGAAATACCAAAAAGAAAATACCAAAATACTCAAGGAATATAAAAAATTCAAAAAAAACAGAAAAAAATCCCCTTAAAAACGAACCCTTTATTAATATGCAATAAAACATATTTTAAACTCAAATGGACTGCAACTTGATAGTGATTGATCAGAACGGGGCCAATTTTGATCTCCAAAAACCGGACTTGTTTATACACACATAAAGGAAATAAGGCGAAAAGGGGCCTCTTACACCATCCCTATCAACACCCTGTTTTTGCCCCCTTTGCAGGATAAATGCCGAAAAAGGGCGGTCCCACAATCTACACCTAAATACCCTAACCCCAAAACCCTATTCTACTGATATACAAAAACAGGGAAAGAAGATTACAAAAATGTTTCCCAATAATTAAGAAACAATCTCAGACGCGTTTCATTCAATAAGAAATCCTCAGTGGGCACCAAGAGTTAAATAACTAATACATACTCTGAAAGGGAGCAGCAAAAAAAAACTAAAGTAAATGGGGTAAAACGGGTAGTGTCCCTGGGGAAAAGAATGAACCCCTACAAACACCCACACGTTGACAATCGTCCATTTAAAAAAACAAAAAATAATGCCCCAATGGAGCTTTACCTCCCAAACACTGCGCCTTGATCCCGGGGAAAAATCCCCAGGGTTCGAAAAACAAAGGCAGCGTTAATTCAAATCCACATCCGATGACCCCAATGTTAAAGCAATCGAAACTGCGCATGCGCTAAGCACCCTCACAGGTAATAGGCCAATATCCAAGAAGGACCCCATCAACTCAAAAGTGAGCACTACGCATGCGCATCGGTCCATATGAGATAAGAACACTGTCCCAACCCCTGAAAAAAGGGGGTGACAGACTTGTGGGTTTTTTTGCTACGGAGGAACGTTACAATTCACAAAATAGATGGAATTTAGGAAAAAAGATTTTGTGGGAAAAACTGGGAAACACTTAAACAAAACAGCAGGAAGTAAAGTTTTGGAAAAAATGGGTCTTCCAAATGGACAATGACCCTAATCATACTGCCAAACTGGATACTAAGTGGTTTAAAGATAACCAAGTCAATGTTTTGGAGTGGCCCTCACAAAACCCTGTTCTCAAACCTATTGAAAATGTATGGGCAAAGCTGACAAGGCAAGTGCGAGCAAGGCAACCTACAAACATGGCTCAGTTACACTAATTGTGTCAGGAGGAATGGGCCAAAATTCCTACCAACTATTGTGAGAATCTTGTGGAAGGAAATCCAAAACTATTGACGCAAGTCATACAGTTTAAGGGCAATGCTACCAAATACTAATGAAATGTATGTAAACTTTGCAGAAATTGATAAAAATACCTTAAAAAATTCTGGCATTTGGCATATCCAACCCGAGTGGAGTTGCGGTGTTCTACAGGTGGATTATTGCATAAGTGGATGTCCCGTTTCCAGGAGGTCGCGTTGACCTCACATGTATATGTCAACTTCGGGAGAGTTATGTGGATGTGGTCATTGTTAGTAGCAATCAACCTCAACAGCAAAAGGTGGCCGCTATTGTGCAGCAACAGGAGCTTTGCTGGCGGTCCTATAAAACAGACAGTTATGCACCTGAGTATTTATATTCAGGAGGTCAGAGAAAATGCAGCCCGAGCCCAGGAGTTGCTGGTGGATGGAATCCCAGAAATCACTACGTGTGTTAAGACGCTACTAGAACCCTGTAAGACTGTTCTAATTAGTTGTGATAATGTGGGACTTTGGGACTTTTGTACTTGGGGAATGCATACCTCCCAACTGTCCGGATTTGGGCAGGACAGTGCCAATTTAGTCCCGGGACAGATGGGAGAAGTCTTGATTTTTCAGAATGTCCCGGGGATCGAGGGCATATTTCCCTGGGACTGCGCTATGCAATTCATTATTTGCACATCCGGGTGACACACAAACAGTGGCAGCAGTCACTGGCTGACTGTCACAAACTCTCATCAGGACAGCCGGCAAATGCAGAGGAACAGTGGCAGCGAGGAAGCGTCATAAGATTCGCCCCTGACGTCACCAGCTGCAGGGGGCTTGCCCTGCAGCTACACTGTTTAATGCAGCTATGGCAGCGACAGCAGCATTAGAGGGAGGTAAGTGACCTCCACCACTCCCTCCCCTTCTTTCCCGCTTACCCAACCTCCATCCCTCCCTGTCCTCCCCCAACTCCCTTCTCTCTCTGCCCGCCCAAGTCCCTCCACGACCTATCCAGCTTTCCTGGATGCTGAATAGGCTATCCAGCCTCCAGGAAAGCTAAATGTCACCCATCCCCTAAAGCAGACACAAAGATTTTCTGGATGGCTGCTGTGGGGGATAAAACCCAGCTTTCCCAGGTGATGGATAGTCTATCCAGCATCCAGAAAAGCTGAGTGGTACCCATCCCCCACAATAGGCACTCAGGAAACCAGAGTGGCACCCATTCCCCACAGCATGCACCAATATTTTCCGGGTGATTGCTGTAGGGGATGTCACCCAGCTTTCCAAGGTGCTAGATAGATTATTCATACAGAAAAGCCTGGTGCCCTCTGTGGGGGATGGGTGCTACTTTCCTGAGTGCATGCTGTGGGGGATGTCACCCAGCTTTCCCAGGTACTGAACAGGTTATTCAGCATCACAGAAAGCTGGGTGGTGCCTTATTTGTAGGGTTGTTGCTTTTTTTTTTGCAGATTACCCTTTTGGACTAAGATGGATTCAGTGGACTAAATTGGACCAGTGTTGCCTCTATTTCTTTAATAAAATGGTCAACAAGGACTAGTGTCCGGGATGGTTTATTTAAATAAACTTTTTTTTTTTTTTTTACCATTTTATTCCAGTGATTGCAATATAGGCGTCTGACAAATGCCTCTCCGTTATTAACGCTTGGGCTTGGTGTCAGCCAGCAATGTTTATTGGCACTGCAAGATTGACACTAACCCCTGTCACTATTATCTCAGTACTCAACGCACCAGGGCTACTGGGAAGAACCAGGTAACTATCAGAAGTGGACCCTCTAATGTTAGGGTGGTATTTTTAGAATGGGAAGAGACCAGTATTGATGGATCTTCCCATTCAGATAGTATCAGGCTGCAGCTGCCAGTTTTACCTTGGTTGGTTATGGGAAATGGGGGGACCCCACGTCATTAAAAAAAAAAAGGTTTTGTTTTAAATATTTAATCAAGGATGAAAACAAAACAATGTGAGATTCCCCATTTTTAACCAGCCAAGGTAAAGCCAGCAGGTGCAGGCTAATATTATTAAGATAGGAAGTGGCCACAACAGTGATCCTAATTATAAGGCCACAGTCCTCACAATCAAGATAACAACAAAAATCCCTAACTAGAGAGGACTAAATAAACTAAAACTTAACTTTTAATAATATAGTAATAAAAATATGGCACCGTACAAGAACAAAGATATTAAAAAATTACTTACAAAAATACGAATGTAGGAGTCATAGAGCTAAATTTAAATCCTATTAAACCCTAGGTAGCTAATTGCAGCTCCCTATGACAGGATTATCGCCCTGAAAAAGGACGGTCCCGTAACGAACCTGTCCCTAACGAAAAAGACCCTATTAATCCCTCATGCTATAAATCTCTGCCCGGCGTTACATTGCTATTATGTTGCGCTCTGTCATACACAGAGGGTAACGGGCGGATGCACCATATTCGCGGTCATCGTGGCATACAGCCTTATCGACATTTTCTATCATTGTGGAGCTAGAAGATATGTTTGTAAACAAGATAAGTAATTGAATTACATTTAAATGGTTTGCCTTATCTAAACAATACGTAATGCCGTATATATATCTTCTGGCGGATTTTCATACGCCCTTTTCTCTTGCTAGTACGTTCCCCTTATATATCCCCTGAGGAGATCCGGTTTATCTGGGAGGATCGAAACATGTCGGGATTTATAGCATGAGGGATTAATAGGGTCTTTTTAGTTAGGGACAGGTTCGTCACGTGACCATCCTTTTTCAGGGCGATCATCCTGTAATAGGGAGCTGCAATTAGCTACCTAGGGTTTAATAGGATTTTTGTAAGTAATTTTCTAATATCTTTGTTCTTGTACCGTGCCATATTTTTATGACTATATTATTAAAAGTTAAGATTTTAGTTTATTTAGTCCTCTCTCTAGTTAGGGATTTTTGTTGTTGTCTAAGATAGGAAGCGCCAAGAATATTGACCTTTCTCACCCTAAACAAACAGCCTGCACATGCCCCAGAAGGAGACAATCACATTAGATTGCCTGGCTCTTTCCATTATCCATGGTGCTTTGGGTACTGGGGTGATAGCGACACAGGGTTAGTGTCAGCCTTGTGGTGATGAAAAACATTGCTGGCTGACACCAAGCCTGAACAATAGTAATGAAGAGGCATCTGTCAGACACCTCCATTTCAAACACTGGAATAAAATGGTAGAAGAAATCAAAACAGAAACAAAATAAAAAAGCCTATTTATTTAAATAAACAGTCCCCAGCACTAGCCCTCGTTGACCATTGTAGTTTAAAAATAAATTCAACTCTGGTCCGATGTAGCCATCCTCCATCCTCTGCACCCCTGGAGGTCATGGCTGTGACAGATCATCTGGGGGTAGAGGGGCATGGATTACGGGCCACAGCCGCACCACAATCTCTGGGGGTTGGTGCTCTGTCTTTCCCCAAGAGATTGTGCCTGTAAGGCTTGTACCCCCTCTCTAGCCCCTGCAGCCTAGCGTCATGACAAAATACAGCCCTAATCTAACACTCTATAACCCCCTGACCACCACCTATCACCCGATATCCAACCTTACTCCACCTATCACCCCATAAGGAGTTTGTATAATAGGGAAAATGGTAGGAGGACTGGAAAAGTGAGGAGTCTTAGTTGTTTGTGTGGTAATTTCTGCTACAGAATGGCCAGGAGAAGTCATCATGGTGATCTGGAGTGGATGGAGAAAGAGAATGACTCCCATCAGAGTAGACGTCACCTGTGAATCACTAAATGTAACTGCACTGTAATCACCTGAGCTCTGCAGAGCCTGTGCACAATTGGTACCTGCAACTATATGACAGAAATATATGTCTGCAGAGCACCAACAACTGGTATCTACCTCCATATGGTCACTGTATGACAGGAATATTGTGGAAATAATATTGGTAACTTGGTTTATTTTCAGGTAAAGAGTAAGTTAGTCATGTATTCGTTCACTAAGGTTGGTTGTGATGATGTTGCGGTAGTATATCAATCACTTATGTGGTTAGATGATATGTGGTACATGGTGGGGTTCTGTATTATTTTAGATCTTTGTAATAATGTGTATTATTGGTAATGTCAGTCTTAGTTTTGTCAGTAACAGTACAGTGATATTTGCTCCCTTTACAGTGGTATTACGTGGTTAGTGTATGACCATTATATTGAGGTTTCAACCATGAAACAAGGTCTTACAGCTATTTGTATGGATTTCTGTATATATAATACATTACTTCAAAAGAATAACCTGACTTTACAGACCCCAGTAATGCTGCTGTTATGTTCGCGCTGGTCTGCTGCAGGGGGCGGGACATGATTATGTTAGGTGGGCCTTGATTAGAGGCATATCCAGGTGTGATGTAATTTGTTTGGGTGTGGTCAGGTGTGATCTGATATGATGTCATGTGTTTGGGCAGGGTTAGAGGCATGGCCTGATGTGTCTTAAAAGTTGGGAGGTATGGGAATGTGAGGTGCTGGTGGGTGAAGACTAACTGCTTAATTCTTTGAGGAGTGACCAAGCTGGGCTAAACAGAGGCCCAGATATGCTGCCAGGCCAAGAAAAGAGTCCGGAGAGCAGCAGGACTATTAATGATGGACTTAAGAAATCTGATGGATTCAATGTTTGGCATGATATGTTGAATATTCGAAATGATGACCCTAATATTACTGTTAGAGATGGGCAAATTGATTCTAACGAAGTGGACTTCGTTTAGAATTTCAGGAAAACTTCGTTTACTAAACGAAATAGAAGTTTGGGGTAATTTGCGGGAACGAAGTTGATTTGTATTGCTAAAATGGCCGCAAGCACATGCGTGACATGGGGAAAGGATCTCAGGTAGGAAGAAAGGAAGACCCTAAATGGAAGTACGAGCGAAGACATCAATCCAATCATAGACCTGTGGGCTTCTGGTGACTGCACAGCACTATGGAAGTACGCGGACGTCCCCAAATGCTCGATCCTCACACGCTCTCTTTGTGGCCCTTACATAAAGCGCTGCTCAGCAGCAGAGATCTCACACAAATGGAAATAAGCTTTTTTAACAGCGATTTAGGAGGGGGATGTTTGTGTTCACTGACTTTTAATCAAGAGCTGCTCCTCTTCTGTTATCATTTTGCTTCAGTGTTGTGGTTATTGTAGTTCAAACCAGGGTGGTTTCTAATTCTGCCCCATATTTAACATTTTATTCCTTGGACATTTCACTGGGAGCACAATATATATTCAAGGTTACTTACCTCGTTTTTGTGCTTATATTCAGTAAAATAAACGGTTTTTTTTTAACGCCAAAGACAAAGTAAATTTTTCCTGATCGAATTTCTGGAGTGAAATTTATATTCCAAGTTTAATAAAAGAGTGTGGTTTTGTGCTTTTATATTCATAACAAAATATACAAGTGTTTTTTAAACGCGCAAAGATGAGTAAATTTTTCCCTGGTTATTTCTGTAGCGCAATTTAGATTCAAGGGTTAATTAAGCTATGTTTTGAGTGTTATGTTTTATAGTCCAGAAAATCCATTGGTGTTGTATAAATTCCAACTATGGAGTAAATTTTGTCCTGAGAATTTCTGGAGTGCAATTTTATAATCTAATGTGTGTTAGATTGAGCGTGTTTGTGCTTTTATAGTTCAGTAAAACACACGTTGTTTTTAAAGTGCCAAAGACGATTACATTTGTTTTCCTGGTTGATTTCTGGAGCCGCAATTTTATATTCAAGGGTTAATTAAAGCTTGTTGTGTGCTTTTAGATTCAGTAAAATACGTGAGTGTTTTTAAACGCCACGATACGAGTAATTGTTTGCCTGTTGATTCTGGGAGCGCAATTATATCCAATGATACGCAAGCCTTTAGTGTGTTCATTTGGAGTCAAATACAGGTTGTGTATTTAATCCATATACAGTATCTTCATTAAACAGATTCTGTACATTTTTGAACCAATAGTAGTCAGAGAGGTGGCAGGCTCTTCACTGCGAGTGGCAGTGAGGCATAAACAATCCTTGAGCGGGCCAGACTCAGCACAGTAAGGGACGTCGCAGCAAGGAGGGTTTACTCTTGAGGTCCAGAACTGCCGGTGGTCATCTACCGTGTGTTGACCAGCAACCCAAGGGATCTTGATTGATTTGACTAGTCATCCCACTTCCTCCCAGATGACACTGACAAGCCCCCCAAGAGTCGGGTTGGGAACGGTCGACCCACAACCCTTGTTGCATGGCCGCGGATGGCGTGTCAGCGACCCTCTACACTGTCTTCAACCCGCCTCTGTCCCAGTCCTGTTCCCGCAGCTAGAGTTCTACAATTTGGCTGGGCTCAGCGCCACTATAAGCGCTGAAGAACAATTTGAGGACAGTCAGCAGCTACTTTGGCCGAGCGAAGAAGTGGGACCGGACATCCTCTGCTCTTGCAGTAGGGCGCAAAGTATGGATGTGGAGAGTGGCATGGGAGGTCATGTAGTGAGGTCAGCACTCTGCAGAACCAAGAGCATTGAGAGACATCAGTGAGATGATCCAACAATAAGCAGATGGATGATGTAGCCGACTGCATTGTGACCGGGTGAAGCAAGGGCTTTCATCATCGTCAGGAGAAGAGGGATTCAGCTTGTGCATCAGGCAGCGTCAACAGCCAGCAAGTCAGATAGTGGTGGCTTGGATTCAGCATGGTAGCAGCATAGCTAGTGTCGGAGCCAAACGGCCACGGGGTAGACGACCACAGAGTTGTATCTGGTGTATTGGAGCTTGCAGAGTTGTGCTATTGCAGCTCCCAGTGTATCTCAGGTGGTTGATAGGGGCAACCAGGTGTTCTCCGCCCCTTTGTGTGCAGAAAAGTAAGTAAATGAAAAGCCTGAGTGGAACAGTGCTAAATGTATTACAGAAAGTGTGTCCCCTGTGGGTGATAGCCATGTGGAGAGATGTACTGTCATTTTCTATGGAACTAGTAAAGGTCTTCAGCTCCTACTAGTCTAGGAGAGATGCATATCTTTCCCAATGTGCACACTGCTTGTGTGGTGCATTACAGGGAAAGGGCAGATAGTGAATGTGGTTGCTCTGGTGTTATCTTTGAGGTGAGGGGGTCAAGGTGGTAAATTTATCTATAAACAGGACTCTGTGATGGAGAACTGTGAAAACAATTTACAAGAGTCTGGTTTTGGGGTTTCCGTCATAGTTTGGAGGCAGCGGCAGGTGCATACCAGGACTAGCAGTGGCAGTGGGAATAGAAACTCTGGTAGGTGCAAGAGCCGGTGTGACCACAGGAAGGTAGGCAGATATGTCCTAGAGCAGTGAGGGCCTAGCTTTTGAGCTCGTTTGGCGACAGGTATGAATCTCACCACGTCAGAGCACACGTTTTCGAGCGTTCGAGTGTGAAAGCTGCGCCTCATGTATGTCGGTGCCCGTGGTGCGCTTATACATGTGGTGTAAAGTCCACCGCGCCTCGGCAGTGTGTGAGGTGTCCAGTGGCGGGACTTAGGTTGCATACGGGTACTGCGCAAAGATTCGCCGCCTGAGGAGGTGGCGCTCCATACATGCTGGTGGAAAAGTTCCCCCCGCGCCTCGCCAGTGTGTGAGGCCGAGTGCGGGACGTTTAGGCGCAGAAGGGACTGCGCCTAACAAGTATTCCGATTCAGACAGGCTGGAAAACACGAGAAATCATTAAACTGTTAGTGAATTGAAAAAAGTGTTGTCTTCAAATGAATTGAATGAATTGAATAAAGTGAAAAATCAAAGCTGTCTAAAAGCGATTAAAGTTTAGTGAAAAAGTGGATCATTTTAAAATTAAAAGGAAATATATAAGATCGGCTCAAGAAATAAATCTAAAACTCTTCAGCTCGTGAGCATGAGAATGATAACAAAAAAATCTTTTTATTACGTGTGAAAATCATTATCTGAAAAAGATCTCATACAAACCTTCTAAAAATACAATAAATAAAAATTAATCACAAAACATCAATAACGGCTGAAACATCAGGAATTTGGATATTGGAAACTGGCAATTCAGAAGTTCTGTAAGTCTTCTCATTGGTTCGGCAATAAACCAACCAAGCAGATATGAGGCGACAGTGGAACCATTATAACCTAGGACAAGTAATTGCCTCAAACACAGGAAAAGGCGAGACAGTTCAAAAGAACAGTAAAAAAGGTGGCAGAAAATAGCTGTATTGTTTAAACTAGCGGGGGCTGGCTAACCTGGCCAACTCACGAAGTTGTACCAATCTGTATATAAAATGAAGCAATAATATGGGGGTTAAAACGAAATAAAGCAAATAAAAATGATTAAAAAGTGAATTTCTTTTGGGGTTATTTGTTTATTTGTTGTTACCCCCATATTATTGATCATTGGGCCTAACGAAAATAAAAGAAATAAGCATAACGTAATTTAATTCATTTTTATTTCTTTATTTTTGTTACCTCCCATAATATTGTCTTTTATATACCCATCGGTACAACTTCGTGAGTCCTACAATTTGTTTTCTTGTCTTGTTACAGGTTTTTGATTTAGATTGCATTGAAAACCCATAAGGATCGTCGCTCGCTCTCTCTCACCATTTGGCCCAAATAAATCGCTGCCCTCTTTTAACTGAGCAAATCACAAACAGAGGCTTGCTCCCCTGCATTTCTATTTCCCCATAGAACTCATGAGGTAATAGCTCACCCGCTGAATGCTAAGCAGTTACGAGGCCCCACTTCCCCCCCCATTAATCACAGTAACTATAATATTTCCCATAGCCATAATAAACTTTAGGGCGCCCTTCTATCGCGCCCCTCTTTTGCCGGCTCCACTCAAAATATAATACCACTACCTATGATTGGTGGATTCAAATCTGCTGGCTGTGCCTGGGCCTCAATACAACCAATCATCTCTTTTATCTGGCCGTTTTTTCTGTATTTTTGAACTGTCCGCCTTTCATTTGATTGGTCAAGTTACAACCCCATAAGTTATAATGGATCACTGTCGCTCCTAGTCTGATTGTTTGGATTTTGTGCCGACCAATGAGAAGAGCTCATCAAGAATTTAAATTACTGTAAATTTCCCCAGCAATTTGTCCGATATCGCAATTCCTGAATGAAGCGCCGGTGAACGGTTGACAAAACGCAGTTGATTTTAGGTGAGTTGATGATGTCAGTTTTTAGAAGGTTTCAGCTCTTTTTCAGATAATATTTTAGCACCAATAAAAACCCGATTTTTATAAAATCATGCCTCCATGCCGCCCGGACGCTAGAGATGACGAGATTTCATATGTCCCAAATTTCCATCCCATATACTACAATGGGAGAAAAGTAGCTCACGCTCTGATTGACCTTATAGCCAACCCCCCACTAGCCAACCAATCAGCTCTTTTTCTGCATTATTACTGTATTTCGAACTATCCCCACTTCATGGATTGTTCAAATACTGTCTCCATAGCTTATAATGGGGTCCAGACGCTCGTATCTGATTGGCAGGTTTATGCTGACCAATGAAAGAGCTTCCAGAAGTTGAATACTGTATTTCCCGGGCAATTCCAAGATTCCAATTCCTGATGTAGCGCCGTTTCTTGAATTTAATTTATATGGCATTTTTTTTTAGAAGGTTTGAGCTCTTTTTCTGATAATGTTTTATACACCTAATAAAAACCTCTTTTTGGAATGCATAAACTCCATGCCTCAACAGGGATGAGAGCTTGAGATGTATTTTCTGTTGCGATCTTATATAATATTCGCTCATTTTTTATGTTCTCGTACACTTTGTGCCTCCTCCTGCTCTTGTTAGACCAGCTACAACTAGGTCTGCCTGATGGAGCTGGCGAGCACTGCAAATGCGCTGAAGCTTTGCCAGAGCTGCGATCAGTGCATGCCTCGGAGTATTTCTAATGTCCGCGATTGTCAACTTTCATTCCGCTGGTCCCTGCCTTGGGACCGTCGGCCTGTTCCGTAGGCCTGCCATGTCTCCTGCTGGTCTCCCTTGTGGCATGGACCCTGCAGCCTGTGTTCTGCAATGTACTCGCCTGTTCCTTTCATTCTTGTTGCTTTCCTGGGTCCTGTTACCGGTGCACTGGCCCCAAGGCGTGCGCGCGGAGCTTCCTGCCTATTTGATTTGGTTCCTTTTCTATGCACCTTCCTATTCACCTCTGACCTCTGCTTTAAGGAAGTCCTGGCCCTTACTCTGGGTCAGTTCAATTGGCAGTCCTGTTGCAGTGCTCATTTCTGTTTCCAGCTGCTTCCCATCTTGAGCTCCTGCCAGCATCTCAGGTCTGCTGATGGAGACTTAAACCCATGAGTTGCTGGTCCAGTTGCTGCTATCCCATCTGAGCTTTCCTGGCCATCTGTCTGTAGTCTCCGTGTCTGCTGTTATCCTGCAGGTTCCTGTCCTGTATGTGCTCTCCCTTTCCTGATGTATCCTGCAATGTTCCCTGTTTCTGGTACCATGCAGTTGTTACCCATCCAGTTCCTGCCTATCCTGTGGTGCTTTGGTACGTTTATCCTTCCTGTATCCTGCTGTACATGTTCCTGTGTTCCCGTATACCACTACCTTGGATACCTGTCCTGCACCTCAGGCTGTCACCGCAGGAGCCAAGTCAAGGTAGCGCCCTGGGGATCCTGCAGCCCAAGGCCACCCGCTTTGGCGGCGGGCTCTGGTGAAGACCAGGGGCCCCTTAAAATCCGTCTCGCCCTGGCGTGGTCTCCCAGCTACCACCTGGCCTGCGGTGATCACAAAGGATCTAACACTCGGATGTCAGCGGGTCGGCGCGCTCGGCATACGTCGTCAGGCGCCGCCCGACACCGTTACAGTATGAACTTGTACCATGGATTCTGCCCGGGGTGTACCCAGCCCTCGTCTAGAGTGTCTGTCTGTTCGCAGGCTCATGGTTTGCCCCAGAGCAACTCTGCAAGCACCCTTTGGCCAGCTGGGTCAATGGTTCGCCCCAGAGCGTCTGCACCCCCCCTTGCCCTGCTGGCTCATGGTACACCCAGAGTGGTCAGTAAACTGTCCGCTGGCCTCATGGTACGCCCAGATTCAGTATCCCTGTCCGCCTGGCTCATGGTATGCCCAGAGTGTCATATCTCCTGTCCGCAGGCCTCATGGTACGCCCAGAGTGGTCCAGAAAATCCCCTGTCCGCTGCTCATGGAACGGCCCAGAGTGGGTCCAGTATCCCTTCTCCTGGCTCATGGAACTGCCAGAGTGTCATAATCCCCTTTCCGGCTGTGCTCATGGTACTCCCAGAGTGTAAGTATCCCAGTTCCGCTGGCTCAAGTTAACCAGAGTGTCAGTATCCCCCCTGTCCTCTGGCTCATTGGTACTCTACCCCAGAGTGTCAGTATTCCCTGTCCCTGCTCATGGTCGCGCCCAGCGTGTCAGTATCCCTGTCGCACGCGTTGGCTCATGGAATAACCCGGAGGAGTTCAGTATCCCTTCCGCTGGCTCATGTACACCCGGAGTGGTCAGTTATCCCTGGCCTATGGCTCAAGTGTACGCCCAGAGTTTCCGTATCCCTGTCCGTGGCTCATGTACACCCAGAGGTGTCAGGATCCCTGTCCGCTGGCTCATGGGTACTCCCAGAGTGTCAGTATCCCTGTCCACGTGGCTCATGGTACTTCCCAGAGGTCAGTATCCCTTCCGCTGGCACTCATGGTACGCCCAGAGTGTCAAGTAATCCCTGTCCGCTGGCTCATGGAACGACCCGTAGTGTCAGGTATCCCTGTCCGCTGTCTTCATGAACTCCCGGGAGTTTCAGTATCCCGTTCCGCTGGCTCATGTACGCCCGAGTGGTCAGTATCCCTGTCCTCTGGCATCATGAGGTACCCCAGGAGTGTCAGTAACCCTGTCCCGCTGCTCAATGGTAACGCCCAGAGTGTCAGAATCCTGTCGCGCTACTGGCTCATGGTACGCCCATAGTGTCCAGTATCCCTTGTCCCGCTGTCTCATGGTAACGCCCAGATTGTCAGTATAAAAAATAAAATCCCTTGTCCGCTGGCTTCATGTTACGACCAGAGTGTCAGTATCCCTGCCCGCTGGCTTCCGTTACGCCCTTTGTGTCAGTATCCCTGTCCGCTGGCTCATGGTTCGCCTCGAGATGTCAGTCTGTCTGGTTTCCGCTGGCTGCAATGGTTAGGCCCAGAGTGGTCAGTCTGTCTGTCCGCTGCTCATGGTTCCGCCGCAAGAGCAGCCCGTTAGGCCTAGGCTCATGGTCCTACCCAGAGCGTCCCGTTTGACATAGCTCATGGTCCCAGCCCGAGCGTTTCTCGGTGTTTGGCCCCTAGCACATGTTCCAGCCCAAGCGTTCATTGGCCCTTAGCTCATGGTCCACTACCCAGAGGTGCCCGTTTTGCCTTCTCATGGTCCCGCCCTGAGCGTCCGTTTGGCCTAAGCTCGAATGGACCAGCCCTGAGCGTCCGTTTTTTGGGCCTAGGCGTGCATGGTCCAGGCCCTCAGAGCGTCCGTTTGGCCTAGCTCCTGGTCGGTGCTCCCAGAGCGTCCGTGATGGCCTAGCTCATGGTCCAGGCCCCAGAGCGCCGTTTGGCCGTAGTTCATGGCCATCCCAGAGCGTCGTTTGGCCAAGCTCAAGTCCAGCCCAGAGCGTCCCGTTGGGCCTAGCCTCCATGGTCCCCGCCCATAGCTTCCGTTTGGCCTAGCTCATGGTCCATCGCCAGATTGTCGGTTTGGCCTAGCTCATGTTCAAGCCCGGAGCGTCCTTCTGGCCTATCTCCATGGTTCCACAGCCCAGAGCGTCCTTTGGCCTAGCTCATGGTCCCTCCCATAGCGTCCCGTTGGCCTAAGCTCATGGTTTAGCCCAGAGCGTCCGTTTGACGTAGCTCATGTTCCAGCCCAGAGCGTCCGTTTGGCTTAAGCTCCATGGTCCAGCCCAGAGAGTCCGTTTGGCCTAGCTCATGGGTCCAGCCAGAGCGTCCGTTGGGCCTAGCTCATGGTCCAGCCCATAGTGTTCCGTATTGGCCTAGCCTCATTGGTCCCGCCCAGAGCGATGCTGGGCCCTAGGCTCAATTGTCCCGCCCAGAGCGTCGACTGTTGCCTAGCTCATGGTCCCCGCCCTGATTCCACCGCATTTTGCCTAGAGCCTGCCCCGTTTGTACATTCCCATGCACTCCCCTTGTCTAGTTTTTTTTCCCTAATAACTGGCTATTTACAGCCTGTACATGGTTTTGGGGTTTGCCCCTGAGAGAGTTGTGGGCCCGCTGCCCTATGTTGAATGCCATTCTGTGATTTTGATGAGGGCCTTTAAGTTAGGGGGGGGGGGTACTGTCAGGTTCATGCCGCGGTCCCTGCCTTGGACCGTCGGGCCTGCCCGCGTCCTTCCATGTCTCTGCTGGGGCTCCCTGAGCAGGGGTCCGCAGCCATGTGTTCTGGCTATTTACTTGCCTGTCCATGTCCAGATCCCTTGTTGGCTTCCTTTGGGTCCTGTCTGTGCACTGTGGCTTTCCTAGGCGTGCTCCGCGGCATCTTCCCTGCCTATTATTAAGGTTCCTGGTTCTATGCACCTTCCTCATCACCTCTGACCTCTGGCTTTTAAGAGGAAGTCCTGGGCCCTTACTACTTGGTCAGTCATGGCAGTCCGTTGCAGTCCCTTTCTGGTGCCCCAGCTGCTTCCCATTTTGAGCTCCTGCCAGCATCGGCAGGTGTCTGCTGTTGAAACTTTAAAAAACCCCTTATTTGCTGTCAAGTTGCTGCTGTCCCCATCTTAGGCCCTGGCCATCTGTCCTGTTGTCTCCGGTGTCTGCTGTATCCTGCTTGTATTCCTGGTCCTGTATGTGCTCTCCCCCATTCCCTGTTTTATCCTGCCGAGTTCCCTATTCTGTAAACCTGCTTTGTTACCCGTCCAGTTCCTGCTGTAACCAGTGTGCTTTGGTTGTACTTTACTCCTTCCTGTATCCTGCTGTAGCATGTTCCAGTGTACTCCCTGTCATACCACATGACCTGGATTCGCTGTCCTGACCCCGGCTTTCACCCGCATGTAGCTCACTTCAGAGGTGAGTGACCTGGGGGTTCCCGCAGCCAAGATCCCATCCCGCTTGCGGCGGCTCTGGTGGAAGACCAGGGCCCCTTAGACTCCGCTCCCTGGCGTGAGTCACTCCAGCTATCGCACCTGCGGCCTGCGGTGATCACAGAGGATCACACCCGGAAGTCAGCGGTCGGCGCCCTCAGCATACGTCTGTCATAGCCGCCCGATCCGTTCCAGTATGAACTGACCATGGTTCTGCCAGGGTGACCCTGCCCTTGTCTAGAGTTGTACTTTCCAGTTCGCGTGGCTCATGGTTTCGCTCCAGAGCATCTGCACTCCGTAAGCCATCTGGCCTAATGTGTTCGCCCAGTAGCGTCTGCAACCCTTGCCTGCTTGCTGCAGGTTACGCCCAGAGTGTCAGTACCCTGTCCACTGGCTGCATGGTAACCCCAGAGTGTCCCAGTATCCCGGCCGTGTGTGCTCATGGTATCCCCAGAGTTTCATAACCCCTGTGCCGCTGGCTCATGGTACGCTCAGTAGTGTCAGTATCGCATGTCCGCAGGCTCATGGTAAACTCCCAGAGTGTCAGTAGACCCTGTCCGCTTTTGGGGGCCCCCTTCATCGTACTCCCAGATGTGGTAAGTATCCCGTCCGCTGGCTCATGGTATGCCCAGAGTGTCAGTATCCCAGTCCGCTGGGCTCATGTACGCCCAAGAGTCAGTATCCACTGTCTTGCTGGCTCATGTCACGACCCAGATTGTCAGTATCCCCTGTCCTCTTGGCTCATGGTACGCCAAGGAGTGGTCATATCCCTTCCGCTGGATCATGATACCCCCGAGTTGTCAGTACTCCTGTCCCTGGCTCATGGTTACGACCAAGTGTTCCCATATTCTCGCGTCCGCTGCTCATGGTCAAGCCCAGAGTAGTCAGTATCCCTGTCCCGCGGCTCATTGTGTTCGCCCCAGAGTGTCATAGTGCTGTGGTCTGTCCGCTGGTTCTCATGGTGTCCGTCCAGAGCACCCCGTTTGGCTTAGCCGACATGGTCGCCAGCCCATGATCAGTGCCGTTCTTGGCCTAGCTCATGGTGCTCAGGCCCCAGAGCGTTCTTTGGGCCTAGCTCATGGTCCAGCCCTGAGCGTCCCTTTTAGCCTAGTTCATGTGTCCAGCCCTGACGTGCCGTTTTGGTGCCCTAGCTCAGAACCAGGCCCGAGGAGCGGTGGGGCCGTTGGCGTATTATACATGGTCCAGGGGAGCCCAGAGGCGTGCAGTTAGGGCCCTGAGCTCATGGTCCAGCCCCTCCCATGAGCTGTCCGTTGGTGCCTGCTCATGGTCCGAGCCCAGAGCTTCCGAGGCTGGCCTAGTCTCATTGTCCAGCCCTAGAGCGTCCGGTTGTCCTAGCTCATGGTCCCCAGCCCAGAGCGTCCGGTTTTGTCCTAGCTTCAAGGTCGCAGCCCCAAGGTCCGTTTAGGCCTAGCTCATGGTCCGCGGCCCAGAGCGTACCGTTGGCCTAGCTCATGTCGCCGTGCCCAGAGCGAGCCGTTTGGCCTAGGCTCCATGGGTCCCGCTCAGTCCCTGAGGTCTGGCCCGTTTGGGCCTAGCTCAATGGGTCCACCCAAGAGCGTCCGTTTGGTCTACTCATGTGGTCCCCCTCGCCAATAGGTCCGTTGGCCTAGCCATGGACCAGGGCCCAGAGCGTCCGTTTGGGCTACACCTGGTCCCAGCCCTGGAGCGTGCCGTTTGGCCTAGAGCACAGTGGTCCGGTCCCTGAGCGTGCCGTTTGCGGCCTATCTCATCGGTCCAGTCCCAGTAGCGTGCCGGTTTTGCATAGCTCATGGTCGCCCGCCCAGAGGCGCCTTTTGCCTAGCTCATGGTCCCCCCCACCACCCAGGATCGTACGCGTTTGGACTAGCTCATGTTTCCCAGCCAGGAGCGTCCGTTTGGCCCTAATTCCATGGTCCAGCCCAGAGCGAGCCCGGTTAGGCCTATCTCAGTGGTCCAGCCCAGAGCGTCCGTTGTGGCCCAGCTCATGTCCCAGCCATGCGACCGTTTGGCCTAGCTCAGTGGTTCCAGTCAAGGACCCAGATCACGTTGGGCCGTGTTGGCCTAGCTCATGGTCCAGCCCATTGCGTCGCGATTTGGCTTAGCTCATTGGATCCAGGAGGCCGTGTAGGCGAGCCGTTTGGCCTAGCTACATGGTCCAGGCCCAGAGCGTCCGTTTTGGCCTAGCTCATAGTCGCCCGGTTGCCCAGGAGTGTCCGTTGTGGCCTAGCTATGGTTCCCGCCCAGAGCGTCCGTCTGTTGCCTAGCTCATGGTCCCGCCCATGAGCGTCCGTTTGGGGTGCCTAGCTATGGTCCCTCCCAGAGCGGTGTCCGTCTGTTGCCCGTAGGCTCTGGTCCCGCGCCTGAGTGTCCGTTTTAGGTCCTATCTCATGTCCCGAGCCCCGAGCGTCCATTGGGCCTAGACTCATGGTGCCCTGCCCAGATCGTCCGTTTGGCCTAGCTCATGGTGCCCGCCCAATCGTGCCGTTGGGCAGCCTAGCTCATGTTCCCCTCTGCCCAAGCGTCCGTGCTGTTGCCGTACCATGGTCCCGCCCTGAGTTCCCCCCCCATTGTTGCCTAGGTGCCCCGTTTGGTTTCATCCCATGCATCTCCTTGTCTAGGTTTCCCCTATATCTGGCTATTATACAGCCAGTACTTTATGGGTTTTGGGGTTGGCCCTGGTAGAGGTTGCGGGCCCCTGGCCTCTGTGGAATGCCATTCGATTGATTTGGAGAGGGTAATGAGGGGGATTTTATGGGGGTACTGTCCACGTGTCGATGCCGCGGTCCCCGCCTTGGACCGTCGGCCTGTCCGTTCCGCCATGTCTCCCCTGCTGGGGCTACCTGTGCAGGGTCCCCGCAAGCCATGTGTTCTGGCTAAGTGACTTGCCTGTTCCTTCCGTCTTGTTGCTGTCCTGGGTCCTGTCCCTGTGCACTGTGAGCCTTCCCAGGGCCGTGGCGGCGTCGGCAGCTTCCTGGCCCTATTTATTATTAGTGTCCTGTTCTATGCGACCTTCCTCTTCACCTCTTGACCTCTGCTTTAAGAATGAAGTCCTGGCACTTACTTCTGGGTCAGGTTTCATGTGCAGTCTGTTGCATGTCTCTTTCTGTAGTCCCCAGAGCTGCTTCCCATCTTGAAACATCCTGCCCAGCATCGCAGGACTGCTGTTGAAGGCGTTTAACGCCCTGAGTTTGCAGCCCAGGTTTTTGCTGCTGCTTCCCAACTGAGTCTCGCTGGCCATTTCGCCCCTGTCTTTGTCTCCCCCGTGTCGCTGTATCCTGCGGTATTCCTGTCCTGTTTGTGCTCTCACCTTCCGATATAGCTTCTGCCTTGTTCCCTAGTCCTGTACCTGCAGTGTTACCCATCCAGTTCCTTGCCGTATCCTGTGGTTGCTTTGTGTACGTTTATCCTTTCCTGTATCCTGCGTACTGTTCCGTGTGTCCTGTATACCACTAACCTGGATTCCTGTCCTGCACCTCGGCTTGTCACCACACGGTAGCCTCGTCCAGAGGTAGGTACCTGGGGTCCCTTGCAAGCCAAGTCCATCTCCGCTTTGCGGCTGTGCTCTGGAGAAAGACCAGGGGCCCCTTAGACTTCTGCTCCCGACCAGACCTCTCTCCTGCGGAGCTCACCTAGGAATCCCTGAAAAAACTTTGAGACTCCACGGCATACACGATAATTTGGATCAAAAGATGATTAATGTTCAGCTGCCCACGTACTTTCATCAACGAGTATCATCAAAATCGTGGCAGTCCATTGGTCTAATCATTACCTCACAATCGAGCAATCTGGCCTCGAGATCACTGGCTTCAAAACCGACTCCCATTATTCAGAGCGAAAAAATAAAAAAAAACACCCAACCTGCAGATCGTGCAGCCCTCTTATGACAGCCTGTGAGAGTGGGACGGGGACAGAAACCCAAAATGAAGCACCCCTTCCTCCCCATAAAAGGTTAAAAATCAATGTACACCAAGTTAACTTTTAAAAAATGTTTTTCTGCACACAAAAACATTGTCTGAAAAACGTATGCAAACCTGGTGACACTGGCAGGCTGCGGCACACATTAATTATACAGTAACCCACACAGACCGCCCGCCAGTCTGCACACTACTCGTCAAAAAGTGCAAAACAACTACGTGTAAATCCCGTAAAGAAGTATAAAAATAATTTCCTTTAATGCTATCTAACAACAATGAAAAAACTTTGAACTCTATCGGATTCACATATTTTGATCAAAAGATGTTTAAGCTGCCCACGACTTTCAACGTGATCTCAAAATCGGGCAGTCCTATGCTATCTTTACCTCTCAATCGAGCCAATCAGGCCTCTCACTGGGTCAACCGACCTCCATTATTCAGAGAGAAAAAATAAAAAACATCCAACCTGCAAGCTGCCCTTCTTATGACAGCCTGTGAGAGTGGGCGGGGACAGAAACCCAAAATGGAAGCACCCCTTCCTTCCCATATAGGTTAAAATCAATGTACACCAAGTATAACGTATGTTTCTGCACACAAAAACATTTCTGAAAAAACGTATGCAAACCTGGGTGCCACTGGCAGGGCTGCGGCACACATGTAATTATACATGTACACACACAGACCGCTGCCGTTTTTTCAGAAATGTTTTTGTATGCAGAAACATACGTTATACTTGGTGTACATTGATTTTAACCTATATGGGAAGGAAGGGGTGCTTCCATTTTGGGTTTCTGTCCCCGCCCACTCTCACAGGCTGTCATAAGAAGGGCAGCTTGCAGTTTGGGTGTTTTTTATTTTTTCTCTCTGAATAATGGAGGTCGGTTGACCCAGTGAGAGGCCTGATTGGCTCGATTGAGAGGTAAAGATAGCATAGGACTGCCCGATTTTGAGATCACGTTGAAAGTCGTGGGCAGCTTAAACATCTTTTGATCAAAATATGTGAACCGAGAGTCTCAAAGTTTTTTCATGTATGATAGATAGCATAAATGCTTCTTTAGGGATTTCCACGTAGTGTATTGCACAAAGGATCCACTCCCGGATGTCAGCGGTCGGCGCCTCGGCATACGTCTGTCAGCACCGCCTGATCGTTACACGTGTCAAGCCCCAGAACGCCCACACCGTGCCGATTGCACGCCCCTTCATGTTAGGCGCATCCGAAAGTGGCGAAGGTTGCGCCTAACACTACATCACTGCGTCCGACAGGGGATTCGGATCGGTGAGGTGCCGTTTTCGCCAGAAAACATGCGCAACTCTCGATCATACATGTTGCCTGGTGTATAACTCGAGTGGTGTGTCACTTTGAGAAAAATCCATAATTTTGTGATATTTGTAGCTCTCATAACAAAAAGTTACGATTTTAATATATGTACTGTATTTATTAATAAAGCAAAAACAAATAATTCTTTACCTAACCTGCTTAGTGATTTTTTTATTGCTGAATTTCATTGGCTAAATCTTCAATTGAAGGTTGGTATTTCATACACTTCAAGCACAACCAAGCGCTACTAACTTCATCTGTCAGTTGTTTTTTTTTTTATTGGTTTTGATATTATTTAACGTGGACAACAAGGTCTCACAAAAGTACTTAGAGGGAAAAATTGTGACTATGGCCATTGCTAGATTTTTCAGTGTGCTAGAAGTGTAAGGAGCAATGAACTCCTTACAAAATCCTGAGACAAATCTGTGGCTGGGAGCAGTGTTTGCAGCTTCCTGGCTATAAGTCTGCGGGTGGGAGCAGTATTTGCAGCTGCAGGAGACAAATCTGCTTGCTGCTCTGGCTTCAGTAATGAAAGTGAGATGGCGCCGTTTGTGCTGTGCTCTCAGTAGGAGAGTTGACCTGCCTCCAGATGCTAATGCTGTCAGGTAGTGAAGCCAGAGCAGCAATCAGACTGTGTCAGAATTCTGAGATGGGACAAGCGCAGCATGAACGGCACTATCTTACCCCCCTCAGTGAAGCCAGAACACCCAGCAGACCGTGTCAGCATCCGGAGGTGGGACAAGCGCAGCATGAATGGCGCTAGCTTACCTCCCTCAATGAAGCCAGAGCACCCAGCAGACCATGCCAGAATCCGGAGGCGGGACAAGCACAGCATGAACAGCGCTAGCTTACCCCCCTCAGTGAAGCCAGAGCACCCAGCAGACTGTGTCAGCATCCGGAGGTGGGACAAGCGCAGCATGAACAGCGCTAGCTTACCTCCCTCAGTGAAGCCAGAGCACCCAGCAGACCTTGTCAGAATCCGGAGGCGGGACAAGCACAGCATGAACGACACTAGCTTACCTCACTCAGTGAGCCAGAGCACCCAGCAGACCATGTCAGCATCTGGAGGCGGGACAAGCGCGGCATGAACAGCGCGATGATACTTGTCACAATCACCAGTCGCTGGACTTTTTATTAGGTCCCTTCCCTCAGTACTCCCTACCAGTTCATTGTTGTTCATTGGTGTGCTTTTGTTAGTTTTGTGTTCATCCATGTTTATTATTCCTGGTATCTAACCCCATGCTTTTAGACTTTTGACTATTTTTTGCAGCCAACCCTGACCTTACTGTGAGTGAGCTGATTATGTTTTCCTTGCTGCCAGCCCTGATCTCTCCGCCAGTGAATCGTGTATGCTTCTGCCTGCTCCTTCTGTACCGTGTTGCACCTCAGCTGTCACTACGAGCGGCCACCTCAGGAGTTGTCTCCTGCAGCAAAACCCATCCGGTTTTGTGGCAGGTTCTGGTGAATCCTGGAATAAACTCCGCTCCCTGGTATGGATCAAAGTAATCTCTTGTCGTGATCCAGAGGATCCACCACCTCTGTTTGTGACGATTACCCATGTGACAGGTCGGACTGGCAATGGATCCCTCCAAGGTGCCTCTTCTAGATGCATAAGACCTCACGGTCAAAGTGGTCCATCAAAACATCCATCAAGAGCCTCTATTTGAGATGCTATAGGACATACTGTATCTGCCCACCTTCCTGCGGTCACACCTGCTTTTGCACCTACCAGGGTTCCTACTCCCACTGCCACTGCTAGTCCTGATATGCACCTGCCGCTGCCTCCACGCTACGACGGAAATCCCAAAACTTGCTGGGGTTATATAAACCAGTGTACAATGCCCTTTGAAGTTATGGCACATCAGTTTCTCTCAAATTGTGGCAAAGGGGCCTTTATTACACACCCCTCTGGGAGTCAGGGGATCTGGGGACTCTCAACCTTCTCGT
Organism: Phyllomedusa bahiana; assembly: GCA_025379985.1. Taxonomy (NCBI): domain Eukaryota; kingdom Metazoa; phylum Chordata; class Amphibia; order Anura; family Hylidae; genus Phyllomedusa; species Phyllomedusa bahiana. The sequence goes on from JAODAL010011705.1 coordinate 57,885, forward strand.
CTTCTTAGACATGTTCCACCATACAGTTCCACATGCTGTCCTCGGAGCCAGCCGGAAGAAGTAAGCGCTTGTAGCAGCCTTCTGGAAAGGTCTCGCGGGACGAATCAAGGATAAACTGGCTGGCCGGGATCTCCCAACCTCTCTGGATGATCTCATTCTTCTTGCCACTAGAATAGACGTCTGTTTTGCAAAGAGGCATCTTAGTGGAGAGTCCCTAAAGGGCTCCATCCAGTATCATACAGAACTTTTGACTTTTCAGATTGGGGCCACTCACTCGTGATTTAAAATTCTACTTCTATTGTTCTACTGGGTCTTTTGTGGCTGTGGCTCTCCGCCCCCATAGTTGACTGGCAAATGTGCAAGGTCACTTACTGGGGGCAACAATGCTACTCCCGGTGTCTCACACCATCCCGCTGGGTGTAACTTGCTACCCCACTGTTGCTCCTTACTCCGCTTCAGGGTCTTCCGTCTCTGTATCAAGAATTTGTGGATGTCTTCAGAGAAAAGCAAGCAAAGGCTCTTCCATTACACTGCGCCTATGACTGTCTGACAAACCTCATGCTTGGCATGATGCATCCACCAGGTAGAATGTATCCTCTCTCTGTGCCCGAAACTCAGTCTATATCAAAGAAAACTTACAAAAGGGGTTTATCTGAAAGTCCTCCTCTCCTGCCAGTGCCAGTTTCTTCTTTGTTGAAAAGAAGGATCGTTCTTTGCACCCCTACATCAATTATCAGGGCTCAAATAAAATCACTGTCAAAAAACGGTATCCATTGCCCCTGACATCTGAATTATTCAATCACTTACAGGGTGCCAGGATCTTCACCAAGCTCACTTTGCGAGGAGCCGATGACTTAATTTGTATTCGTAGGCGATGAATGGAAGCCTTCAGCACACATCATGGGCTCTATGAATACCTGGTGATACCCTATGGACTTTACAATGCCCCAGCGGTATACCAAGATTTCATTAAAGAGATCTTCCATGACCTTCTATATGATTGTATTGTGGTCTATCTAGACAACATCTTGATTTTCTTGCCAGACCTGAAGTCCCATCGTGACCATGTGCAATTCGTACTAAGACATTTACGAGTCATCCATCTCTATGTCAAACTTGAGAAGTGATTCTTTGAGCAATCCAGTCTGCCTTTCCTTGGGTACATTTTCTCTGACAAGAGGTTCAGATGGATCCAACAAGATTGGCTGCTGTTCTCCAATAGCCTCAACCTGTTGGACTTTGGGCTATCCAATGTTTCTTGGGGTTTGCTAATTACTGTTGTCAATTTGTTCTCCACTTCTCCACCTTGGTGGCGCCGATTGTGGCTCTTACTAAGAAAAACAGTAACCCGAAGCTTTGACCGCTGGAAGCTGAAGAAGCTTTTGCCCATATTAAAGCCACCTTTGCCACAGCACCAATCCTGACTTGACTAAATCCATAGAATGTATCATCTGTGGGAGCTTGAGCAGTTCTCACGCAGAAGAATCTTAAGGGTAAAGTCTTCAACTGTGAGTTTTTTTTTTTTTTTTTTAATTCTCCCCGGCAGAAAGGAATTATACAACTGGGGACTGCAAACTGTTGGTCATCAAATTGTCCTTAGAGGAATGGAGCAATCTTCTGTAAGGAGCTCGTCACCTGGCGATTATTTATACCGACCATAAAAATCTCCTTTATTTTCAGACTAGTCCTTTACTCTTCTTCTGATTTGACTTCTTGCTTCACCTTAGACTTGTGGAGAAGAATATCAAGGCAGATGCCCTTTTCCATTTTTCAGATACAGCAGGGCTCGAACCTCAGAATATCAATACTCCAGAACGTTTGATTACTGCAGCTCCCATTAACCTCCAATGGATTCCTCCTTTCATACTTCTAGCCCTGAGAAAAAGAATTCTTCAGTGAGGACACTCAACCAAGCTTGCCAGTCATTTGGGAATCAGAAAAACTTTGTTGCTATTTTCTCAACACTATTGGTGGCCTAATCTTGTTCAAGATGTTAAAAGTGTTGTTCTCTCATGTTCTACTTGTGACCACAATAAATCTTCCTGTCTCAAACCCTCAGGACTACTGCAGTCTCTAAGTATACTTAAGAAACCCTGGACCCATATTACTGTGGATTTCATTATAGATTTATCACCCCCCTCCCATAATACAGTCACTTGTGTGGTTGCTGATTTTTTGGGGGTTTTCCCCAAGATGTCTCATTTTGTATCACTTCCAGGTCTGACTACAGCTCCTCAAATGCACATAGATGAGGAAAACAAAACTTGATTTCTGCTATTCGGTCCAGCTCAGGTGCAAAAGACATTCTTTATTATATGAAAGGAACGGAGGGTAAAAACATGTCGCTAGCGTGAAAAGCTGCGTTTCGGGCTTAAACAAATTTCGCCCTTGTTCACAGCATAACGTACAATGAAGGAATGACTCTTTTTTTTGGTTTTTTGTGGGTGGGGTATTCAAATTTCGTTCCCAAATTACATCATATCTGTTAACCTCTTAATTTTTGCCCTTCATTGTACGTTTCTAAATCACGTTTAAAAACAAATAATATACAATTCCTTAACAAACGTGTGCCTATTTGAAAATATTAACAGATCGTTTCGGAAGTTGAGGCCATTCGGGCCCTAACATTCAACTCCAAAATCCAATGAGCTTCAGGGGAGCCGCACTGTATGCTCCAATCTCCACCTCTTTCCCGGTTTCTTAACTTTTTCAATTGCATAGAAAACGAAAGAGGTAAGATCTCCTGCATGTTGTTCTAAAAAATGTTTTACCGCACCTGAATTGGTGCGGTTGCTTTTTTTTTAATGCCTGATGGGTGTTCATGTATGCGATTTTTAAAACCTTTCTTATGCTGCTCCCCAAACATATGACATACAGCAACGGTGCAATGTATTATGTATCCCCACATGGTGGCTATCAACAGTTTATGAACTGTTTTTATATTATAGCTTTTCTCAATATCTGTTTGGATTTAAAAGTAACCACTTTTTGTGTGTATTGACATACATTACACCTTTTGCCACCACACGGGTAAAATCCTGTTAATGAGAGCCAGGTTTCTGTATTGATTTTGCTACTAAAATTACTTCTAGAAATTTGATAGCCTATTTATACGTTTCTTTTAGGGACACATCTTATTCCTTGATCAATGATTTTTGCCATTACCTCAGCCTGCCTCAAAATATTTATATTTTTGGAAAAAATCTTTTTTATTTGCCAAAATTCTGAACTATATGGTATCGAGAAAGTTGTACTATTAGCCTTTTTATATTTATTTTTTGGTTCTAATAATTGTTCACGATTTTTACTTTTTTCTTTAATTTATTCTTCTTTGATCTTTTTTTATGTGTACCCTCTTTTTTTCAATCTTTCTGTTATTGTAGTACTTTTTTTTCAAAATCACCCTGTTCAGAACATGCTCTCTTTGCTCTTATAAATTTCACCTAGGGGTTATAGCCTTGATGGTATGTATAGAATGATAGCTATTGGCTCTCAAAATTGTATTACACTAAGGGCTTAGGGTACAGCTTTGTAATAATTTTACCTTTCTCAACATCACCAAAAGCTCCAAATCCAAAATGGCACTTGCATTCCATCGCTGTTATGTGTAAATGCAAATTGATGCATTGTCGTTAACATGGGAAAATTTGAAGTCTGGTATGGACGCCACATGACCCCCCCAGACGATCAGCAGTCGTCTATGTAACGCCATCCCAGACTATCCAGGTACCAAATGGATTATGAATGTTGAAAAGGGAATTGGCTCTCCCACCAGGCAACAATAGATTTTTCAATGGTGGGGAATGACGTGGCCCCCATAGGTGCTCCAGTGACCTGTATGTAGAACATGTCATCAAAAGAAAAAAATTATTTTGCAAAAGAAATCTATTTCTTTTCCAAAATAAAAATCTGCAGATTTCCCTCATATGTACTATAATTTGAAGATTGTATTGAACTGATACTCTTACTAGATGGTGTGGAAGGTTAGAGTACAGACTTTTTATGTCTAAGCTTATCCCGGTGTATTCGGAAAGTCCACTTAAAATTTTTAAAGGATCTCAAAACCGCAGAACTATCTTTTAGATAGCCTGGCAAGGTTTGAACCATTGGTTGGAGAAACCTATCAATCCATGTACTTAATCGCTCACTGATGCTCCCATTCCCAGAATTAATAGGACGCAGATCTGGGGGGAATTTGTTTTTATGGATTTTAGGCACCCCATATAAAATGGGGGTTCTGGGATTAAATTGTTTCTAAAAATTTCCGTTTTTTTTTTTAGTAATAACACCTAGGCTAATGCCTTCATCCATTAATTTTTGAAAATTTTAATTGTATATCATTAGTGGGAAACACTTTTCCCGTGAGCGATAAGTTTTCCTATCACTTAAGATTTTATTAATTTTTTTTAACATATAATCCCATGTCCATTACAGCTATACACCCTCCCCCCTTTTCCGCTTTTTTTTAACGAGATTGGTGTTTCCCTTAACTCATTTAAGCTCTAAATTCTTTGTTAGTTAAATTACTTTTATTCTTTTTTTTTTTAAGAGTTTTTTAGTATTTTTAAAATCTCGCTCCCTAGTGGATTTGAAAAGCTTCCATCGCATTTGTTCTAGATTTAAGAGGGTAAAATTTTGGATTACTAATTGGTTGTTTATTTCATATGCATGTATTTTTTATGTATCTGAACTATCCTCCATTTCTCTAAGTATTATTTAGAGTTTGCTGTTCATTGAACATAAGATTATCATATTCATTATTATTTCCTGTGTGTCTATATGCTCATCTATTGAATTATCCCCTTTTGATTCTACAAAAAAATGTTTCTTAACAGTAAGTGATCTTACAAAACGATTTACATCTAACAAAGTGCTAAACAAATCAAAATTATGTGTAGGCGTAAAATTAAGTCCCTTCTTTAACACTTGTATTTGTGCTGTTGATAGAATACAAGGGGTTAGACATATGACATCTAGGTTTTTCTTTTCCGATGATTCATTGGACTCTTCTACTTCTTTTTGCCTGTCCTTTTGGGTTGGGTTTTTTTTGTTGTTGTTTGTTGTTGTTGCATGCTTTCGTCCTCCCCGTTTTTTGCAGCAGACGTCTGCGCACCTGAGTCCTGATTGAAAACACGTTTGTGTGTTCTGTCCATACTGGAACTATCGGATTCTGAAGCACCTGTTGCCGTAGAATCTACCTCAGAGAAGCTTACTTCTTTTCTCGTTCTATATGTTCTTCTTTGCTGATTTCTTATTATGGATCTTGGGCGTCTATTGTTGTGTTGCCAATTATAGATATTATTTTGATTATAATCCTCCACGTCACGTTGATATTTGCTTTTTTTTGTCTCCATAATGATTTTTTCTATATTATTCTTTATTTTTGTTTCCATATCTTCATAATTTGTTTGGTCTTTATAATGTTCCAATTTTGATTTGGTTGTTGTAATTTCTGCTTCCAAATTTTGCAATTTTTCTGTTTCAAAATCAACTATTAGCTGCATTAGCCTCAAAGAACATTCTGTTAACACTTGGTTCCATTTTTGTATAAAGTCCTCTGTGTATATGAACGTTGGAACTTTTTTGAGGCGCAGTCCTCGTGGTATAATATTTTTTTCTATATATGTGCTGAGTGAATTACGATCCCACCACATCTTCATTTCTTGCATCTGCAATTTTTCCATTTTGGCAACCAGCATATCATAATCTTCATTTTCAGCAGTTATAGACTGTGCAGGTCCAAAAACTTGTTCTAATTTACTTTTTCTGTCCATAGCTGGCACTCGTTCGTATGGATATGTATAGATGATATAAAAGTCTGAAACTTCAGAACATATTCCAAAAATATACCCTCTGTACCATATGTTTTTATCGAAAACACCAGTGGAGACAACTCTGCTCTATGGTATATTAATGTGGTGTATTATTGGGGAACAGCCTAATAGGTCGTAAACTGCACAGAGTTAAATAACTTGTAAAAAAGTTTTCGGCTGTAGCTCACCTCCAAATGTAGTTTGACATACACCTGTATCAGGGGTTTTCAGGTCGCTTTCCTTCTGCACGGACTGTTAAAAATTCCCGCCCTTTGGGACTCTTAAAATGACTAGATGCGGAAAACAAATTGATTTCTGCTATTCGGCCCCAGTCAGGTGCAAAAGACCTTTCTTTATTATATGAAAGGGTACAGGGGAAAAAATGTCGCTAGCGTGAAAAGCGGGTTTCGGGGCTTAAACAAATTTTTTCCCCCTTGTTCACCATAAGTAAAATAAAGGAATGACTCTTTTTTTTGGGTTTTTGGGGTGTGGTTTTCAAATTTCTTTCCCCAATTACATCAACCCTTTTAAAAACCCTTAATTTTTGTCCTCATTGTACTTTTTCTAAATCACGTTTTAAAACAAATAATATAAAATTTCCCCTTAACAAACGTGTGCCTTTTAGTAAATATATAAAGATCTTTGGGAAAGTTGGGGCCCATTCGGGGCCCTAAATTAAAACCCCAAAAACCCAATGGCTTCACGGACCCGCACGTATGCCCCCAATTCCACCTTTTCCCGTTTCTTAACTTTAAAATTGCATGAAAACGAAAGAGGTAAGATCTCCTGCATGTTTTCTAAAAAAATGTTTTACCGACCTGTTTGGGTGGGTTCTGTTTTTTTTTAATGCCTGATGGGTGTTCTGTATGCAGTTTTTTTTTTCTTATGTGGCCCATATGACTACAGCAATCGGTGAAAATGTTTTTAGTATACCACAGGGTGGCATCACATTTATAAACTTTTTTATTATGCTTTTCTCAATTCTGTGTTGGATTTAAAGTAACCATTTTTGTGTGTATTAAACTACATTACCCCTTTTGGCCACCAACGGGAAAAACTGAAATGAGGCCAGGTTTGGGGATTTTGCTACAAAAATTTACTTCTAAAAATTGATTGCCTTTGTTCGTTTCTTTAGGGAAACTCTTTATTCCTTGATCAATGATTTTTGCCATTACCTATCTCCCTTTAAAAATATTGCAAATCTATTTGTTGCTGGGGAGAGCAAATTCATTTTCAACATTCAAAATCCATTTGGTAAATGGATAGTCTGGTATGGGCTTACATAGACACCTGCTGTCTTGGGGGGTCATGTGCTCCATCCCCAGACTTCATTTTCTATGTAACGACAATGCATGAAATTTTTGCATTTTACCATAAAGGAGGGAAAAGCAAGTGCCTTTTTTTGGATTTGGGTTTTTGGTGTGTTTGAAAAAGGTTTTAAAATTTTTACAAAGCTGTCCGTAAGCCCATTAGTGGAAATTAAAATTTTGAGAGCCTAGCTATCATTCTTTTTTAATCCCATAAAGGCAAAACCACTAGGTGAATTTATAAAGCAAAGGAGCTGTTGAACAGGATGTTTTTGAAAAAAAATGTACAAAAACAGAAAGTTTGAAAAAAGGGTACACAAAAAATGATAAAAGAAGCAGAAATTAAAGTAAAAAGGAAAAATCGGTGAACATTTTTAGAACCAAAAAATAAATTTAAACAAAAGGCAAATAATAAAAGTAAACTTTCTCCACACCATAAGTTCAGAATTTTGGAAAATAAAAAAGATTTTTTCCAAAAATATAAATATTTTGGGGGCGGATGAGGAATGCAAAAATCTTTGATAAGGAATAAATGTGCCCCTAAAAGAAACGTAAAAAAGGGCAATTTAATTTCAGAAGTAATTTTAGTAGCAAAATCAATACAAAAAACCTGGCTTCTTTAACAGGATTTTCCCCGTGGGGTTTGGGCCAAAAGGGTAATGTATTTTTAAACACACAAAAAGTGGTTTTTTTTAAATCCAACCAGTATTGAAAAAAGCTATAATTAAAAAACCGTTATAAACTGTGTAGCCACCATGTGGTATACATAATACATTGCACCGTTGCTGTATTAAAATGTGGGCACAGCATAAGAAAGGGTTTAAAATCGCATACATGAACACCTTCAGGCATTAAAAAACAGCAACCGCACCAATCAGTGCGGTAAAAACTTTTTTTAGAACAACATGCAGGAGACCTTACTCTTTTTTTTTTTTGAAATTTTAAAAAGTTAAAAAACCGGAAACGAGGTGGAGATGGGAGAACATGGGCCCCGTGAGCTCATTGATTTTGGAGTTGAATGTTAGGGCCGGGGGAAGGCCTAAACTTCGAAACGACTTTTTATATTTACAAAAAAGGACACTTTTTTAAGGAATTGTTATTATTTGTTTTTTAACGTGTTTTAAAAAGTACAAGAAGGAAAAAAATTTAAAGAGGTTAACGGGATATGTGTAATTGGGAAGAAATTTGAATACCACACCCAAAAACCCAAACAAAAAGAGCATTCCTTCATTGTACGTTTTGCTGTAAACAAGGGCAAAATTTTGTTTAACCCAAAACAGCTTTTACCTAGGACGTTTTTACCTTGTACCTTTCATAAATAAAAAAATGTCTTTTGCACCTGAGCTGGACCGATAGCAGAAATCAATTTTTTGTTTTCGCATCAAAGTGCATTTGAAGAGTCCAAGGCGGGTTTAGGGGTCCGTGCAGAAAGGAAAAAAGAAGACGTGAACCCCAGTGATACAGGTTATCCAAAAATTTGGGGTGAGCTACGCAAAAATTTTTTTAAAAGTTATTTAACTCGGTGCATTTACGACCTTTTGGGCTGTTTCCCCATAATACACCAATTAAATACATGAGAGATTGTCCCACTGGTGTTTTCAAAAAAACATATGGTCAGAGGGTAAAATTTTTGGTAGTTTAAAGTTTCAGACTTTTTATCATCTATACATACCCATACGAACGGTCCCAGTATGGACAAAAAAAGTAAATTAGCAAAAGTTTTTGGACCGCCGTCTATAAATGCTAAAAATGAAGTTTATATAGTGGTTGCCAAAAGGGGAAAAATTGCAGATGAAAAGAAGTGAAGTTGGGGGGGTTTAAAAATTCATCAGACATTTAAAAAAAAATATTTACCACGGGGGATGGCCTCAAAAAAGTTCAACGTTCATATACCGAGGACTTTAACAAATGGAAACCCAAGTGTTAACAGAATGTTCTTTGAGGCAAATGCAGCTAAATATTGTTTTGAAACAAAAAAATTGCAAAATTTGGAAGCAGAAATTACAACAACCAAATTAAAATTGGAACATTTAAAGAAAAAACAAATTATGAAGATATGGAAAAAAAAAATAAAGAAAAATATAGAAAAAATCATTAGGAGAAAAAAAAAAGAAATACAACGTGGGGGGGATTATAATCAAAAAAAATATCTATAATTGGCAACACAACAATAGGCCCAAGATCCATAAAAGAAATCAGCAAAGAAGAACATATAAACGAGAAAAGAAGTAAGCTTCTCTGAGGTAGTTTTAAAAAGGGGAACAGGTGTTAGAATCCGATTTTTCCAGTAGGCAAACACAAAAATGTGTTTTCAATCAGGACCCAGGTGGCAGACGTCTGCTGAAAAAAAACGGGGAGGCGAAAGATGCAAAAACAAAAACAACAAAAAAAAAAAACCCCCCCCCAAAAGGGCAGGCAAAAAAAAGTAGAAGAGTGCAATGAATCTTTGGGAAAAGAAAAACCGATGTATATGTCTAACCCTTGTTTTTTCTATCAACAGCACAAATCAAGTGTTAAAAAAGGGGGACTTAATTTTACGCCTACACATAATTTTGATTTTGTTTAGCACTTTGTTAGATGTAAACTTTTGTAAGATCACTTACTGTTAAAAAACATTTTTTGTAGAACAAAAGGGGATAATTTAATAGATGAATATAGGGCACACAGGAAAAAAAATGAATATGTAAAACTTATTTTTTAATGAAAAAGCAAACTCTAAAAAAAATTAGGAAATGGAGTAGTTAGATACTTCAAAATCATGAAAAGAAATAAAACAACCAATTAGTAATCCAAAATTTTACCCTAAACTAGAACAAATGCGATGGAAGTTTTTAATCCCCAAAAGGAGCGAGATTTAAAAAACTAAAAAAACTCTAAAAAAAAAAAAAAAAGGAATTTAACTAACGAAGAATTTAGAGATTAAAAAAGTTAAAGGGAAAACCCCCAATCTTAGTAAAAAAAGCGGTAAAGGGGGGGGGGGTTTTTAGCTGTAATGGACATGGGATTTAAAGTTAAAAAATTAAAAAATCTTAAGTGATAGGCAAACTTTTCGCTCAGAAAAATGATCCACTAATGATATACAATTAAATTTTCAAAATTAATGGATGAAGGGGATTGCCTAGGGGTTTTTACTGAAAAACAAGGAAATTTTTTTGAAACAACAAAACCCAGAACCCCCATTTTATATGGGGGGCCTAAAATCCATAAAAAACAATTCCCCCGGGTCTTTCGTCCCATTATTTTTGGGGAAAGGAGCATCAGTGAGCATTAAGACATGGATTATAGGTTCCCAACCAATGTTCAAACCTTGCCCGGCTATCAAAAGAAAGTTCTGCGGTTTTGAGATCCCTTTTAAAAATTTAAGTGGCATCCCAAAACACCGGATAAGTTAGACATAGAAAGTTGTACTCTAACCTTCCAAAAACCCCCTAGTAAGAGTACAGTTCAATACCATCTTCAAAATTTTGTACATATGAGGGGAAAACTGCAGGGTTTTATTTTGGCGTATAGACTTTTTTTTTGCAAAAAAATTATTTTTCTTTTGATGACTTTCTACATACAGGTCATGGGGCACCTATGGGGGGACTCATTTCCCCCATTTTAAATCTATTTGTTGCTGGTGGGGAAGCCAATTCCCTTTTCAACATTCTAATCCATTTGGTACCCGGTAGTCTGGGATGGGGTTCATAAACGACCTGCTGACGTCTGGGGGGTTTATGTGGCGTCCATACCGATTCATTTCCTATGTTAACACAATGCATGCAATTTGCATTTTACACATAACAGCGATGGGGAAAGCAAGTGCCAAAATTTTTTGGATTTGGAGCTTTTGGTGATGTTGAGAAAGGTAAAATTATTAAAAAGCTGTACCCGGGAAAACCCTTAGTGGAAAAACAATTTTGAGAGCCAAAAGCTATCATTCTAACATACCCCTCAAAGGTAAACACTAGGGAAATTTTAAGAGCAAGAGACATGTTTGAACAGGATGATTTTGAAAAAAAAGAATAGTACAATAACAGAAAAGATTGAAAAAAAGAGGGTAACAGAAAAAAAGACAAAAAAGCAGAAATTAAAAAAAAGGGAAAAAACTGGAACAATTATTAAACCCAAAAAAAAATTATAAAAAAGGCTAAAATAAAATACAATTTCTCCCAAAACCCTATAGTCAAATTTTGGGAAATAAAAAAATTTTTTTAAAAAAAATAAATATTTTGAGGGGTGAGGGAAGGAAAAAACATTATCAAGGAAAAAGATGTTCCCTAAAAGAAAATAACAAAAGGAATCAAATTTCTAGAATAATTTTATAGCAAAATCAATACAGAAACCTGGGTTTTCATTAACAGGTTTTTTTTCCTGTGGTGGGAAAAGGGTAAGTATGTCAAAACACACAAAAAGTGGTTACTTTTTAAATCCAAACAGTTTTTGGAAAAAGTATAATATAAAACAGTTTATAAACGTGTACCACCCTGTGGGAAAATAATACATTGCACCGATTGCTGTATGTATATGTGGGCAGCAGCATAGAAAGGTTAAAAGAAAAAAAGGAAAAAAAAAATGAAAAAGGGCAAAAATTTTTAAAAAGAGGTTTTTCCCCGTTTTTTGATTTAAAAATTGGGAACGAAATTCAAAATACCCCAACCAAAAAAACCCCAAAAACCCCAAAGAGTTTTTAATTTCTAAAAAACCCGGGGGAAAAAGGGTTTTAAAAAATTTTTGGTTGAAACAAAAAAAAGGGCGGAAAAATTGGGTTTTTAAAAAAAAAAAAAAAACCCGTGATTTTAAAAAGGGGGAAAGTTTTTCCCCAAAAGCCTTTTCCCGCGACAGTTTTTACCCTCTGTACCTTTATATAATAAAAAAAAAGTCTTTTGCCCCTGAGCGGAACCCAATAGCGAAATCAAGTTTTGGTTTTTGCATCTATGGCATTTAAGAGTCCAAGGTCGTGGATTACGGGGCCCTGCAGAAAGGAAAGCAGTGACCTGAACAAAAAGTGAACGGTGATGTCAAATAATTTGGAGGTGAGTACAGCCGAAAACTTTTTAAAGTTATTTAACTCTGTACAGCTCCTTTTAAACCGTCTCCCACTTTACCACCTAATTTTGCTTACTTTCTACCCCTTAATATTGTGTTGGATCTGGGGGACAAAATTTCCCAGTCACTGGGCCCTTTATTGGGCACTTCCCCCACACTCCCCTCCATTTGTTGGTGTGCTTCCATTAGTTTTGCTTTCCTAGTTTGTTATTCCTGGTTTGACCCCTGCTTTTTTGGACTTTTGATTATTCTCTGCCTTCCGCCTACTCTGACCTTACTGCAAGTGACCTGATAAAGTTTTCCCTGCTGCCAGCCCTACACCCTCCCCAAAGGGTGGGGGCCCTGTTCCCGCCCTGCTCCTTTTGTTCCCCCGCTGCACCTCGGCCCGCCCCCCACGGTGGGCCATGTCAGGGGTAAGAACCTGGGAGTCCCATCCTATCATGTGGCGGGCTCTGGTGAATACCAGGAGGCTCCTTAGACACTGCTCTCTGGCATGGTGGACTCCATATGGTTAAGCACATGGGTAATTATCACAGACACAGGAAGTGGATTCTCTGGGTCACCACGAGGGATGACTTTAAACCACGCCATCATTTTGAGGCAATATTTAATCCTAAAGCGTATAAAACATTTAAAAAGAATTTATATAGACAAAGTATATTTTCATAAAAAATGCATGAATCTCTATACATATAGTGTGAAATTTATATGATTATAAAAATGAGAAAACATTTCATCAAAAGATCCTGATTTATTTAACAAACAGAAAGTTATCTACGACATATATAAATAAAACCAACCTAATACTCTATTTAAACATTTATATATCAAAATTATATTGAAAAAGAAAAACTCTGAACTCTGAGAATATACATATATTTTTAAGAGTACTATGTTCCTCAATATTATTTCCAAAATCCCCAAGAAACACATTATTAAGGTGTCTGAGCTTTATATAATCTGATCTAGGTTTAAACATTTTAACCTACAGCTGAACTTAAATTGATGGAGTTTTTATGTTATAGCTTTAACTATGAATACAAAAAGATTTAGCCCCATAATGGAAGTTATTAGTTTATTATTCTGCCTGCTTTTTTCCTAATGTCTTAGAGTGAAGATCTGGCATTTATGAACAGCATGCACTATAAATTGTTTATGAACAATTATAACATTACGCTTCCAAAGAACTTTGCCAAATGTACATAACAGCAGACCACACCATTTCCTTTTATAACAAACTGGCATTTTAAAAACACATTGTACAGTTTTTATTTTGTGTTTGAGAACTGAAATCAGAGAAACCAAAGCTACAGCAGAATTAGTTGAGTTTTATATTACCAAACAGAAAATTAAAAGTTACAACCATACAAAGTTGTCTTTTTGTTAATGAATAAATAGATAATATCATAATTGTATAACAAGATTATATTTTATTCTTCCTGGCAAAGAAACAAAGGAGGACTTACCGGTGATCTTCAACTGACTGGGTGCTCACATGAAAGCATAAGATAGCAGTTCATGGGTAATTTTAGGTAAGCTTTTTACTGGATGACTACTAGTGTTGTTCAAATGTGGTCCTGTTTGGTTCATCCAAACCTGCGAAAAATGTGGGCTCTGGATGTTCTGAGCCTGTTTTTTTCTCCAACCTTTTATTAAGGTTATACTAGGCAATTAAAGGGTTTATGTAAGGGACCCCGGGACTTGAACAGAAAGACAAGGTAATTCAGACAGTGTGAGCCCTAGTGTTAGGCCCCCCAAAACTCACCTTGCCTACTTGCCAACCCGTTCCTAGGTGGTCGGCGACAACTGGGCGACGTTTCCTTCACTAGGCAAGTAAAACACAGAACAAGAGAAGACAAACAAACATAAAGGAATAGTCAGGAAAATATAGGTCAAACTGGAGATGGCAAAATAGCACAAAAAAGGCAGGCCAAAATAAAGGTCAAGAAGACAGGCAAAGAGGTCAGCAATCCAAGCAATATAATCCAATATGAAATGCCAGCTCAAGCTATAAGAGACTATCGAAAGTGATGTCCAACAGCACAAGTGGTCTTTTTATGGGATGTCAGAGTCTCGATCCAAAGCGTGATTGGACTGGTCCTTCTGAGTTCAGACCACACAGAACACATACTGGCAGGTAAGGGAGATGAGTGGCGAAGGCAACTGTCTATCATTACTCACTCTAAATTATCTGTAGCCAAGCTCTGGGGTTAGCAGAAGTGACCAGATGGGTATGGTGGAGAACCTGTCAATCACTACACAGAAAGTACTGAATTCAGACAGAGTTCAGACTAGTACAAAGAAAACATACAATTCAGGCACAGAATCATCAGTTATGAAAGCCGATTCACTCTGAACAGAAATAATGGCCACCAACAATGCTGTAGACATAAAGGAGAGCACTATGCATCAATCACTGTTGTCACCAGACGAGTCTTTGGTGGTAGTGGTGTTGCAGTGGGGGCAGGTGTATCTAGTCAATACAAAGCTGCCTTACAGTTTGTGAATGGTACAGCGACAAGCCTCTACCACTTGAATAACATCATTAATCTAGTCATTGTGCCTATGCATGAACAACAAGGAGCTAATTTCATCTTCATGGATGACAGTGCTCCAACTCATCGAGGTCACATCATTAGGCAACAGCTGTTGGGGGCTGGGGTACCTAAAATGGAGTGGTCTGCACTTTCCATCAGACCAGTACCTCCTAAAAATCCTGTGTGATCAGCTGAGTAGCCGTGTAGAAGTTCCTAACTCTGTACCCCTGAACCTCATCCACCTCATTGTCATGGCAACCCTTCAAGAAGAGTGGGATGCCATGCCTCAGAAGTCAATAAATCAACTTGTGAACAGCATTAAATGTTGTTGTCAAACTGTAATTGATGCTCAAGACCACATGACATGTTATTGAGACATTGACATTTTTTGATGTTGTATACTCTCCACTGTTATCTGCTTTTGTTTCATTAACTTGAGATGAGAAAATCAACTTTGCATGCTATGGCTTTAATGTCCTAGTTTCAGGATAAAATATCACTGTAGCATGAAATTTTTACGTTTTTCATAAATTTCACCCAGAAGCCAAATATTCCTAACTTTTTGGGAGTAATGTAAATAGCACATACAGTTGTGCTCAAAAGTTTACATACCCCGGCAGAATTTTTGCTTTCTTTTTTCAGAGAATATATGAATAACACAAACACTTTTTTCCTACTCATGGTTAGTGGTTGGGTGAAGCCATTTATTGTCAAACTACTGTGTTTTCTCTTTTTAAATCATAATGTCAACCAAAAACATACAAATAACCCTGATTAAAAGTTTACATACCCTGGTGATTTTGGCCTGATAACTTGCACAGAAGTTGACACAAATGGGTTTGAATGGCTACTAAAAGTAACATCCTCACCTGGGACCTGTTAGCTTGTAATCAGTGTGTGCATAAAAGCTGAGTGAGTTTCTAGACAGACTCTTGCATCTTTCATCCAGCCACTGATGTTTCTGGATTGTAAGTCATGGGGAAAGCAAAATAATATTCAATAGATCTATGGGAAAAGGTAGTTGAACTGTATAAAACAGGAAAGGGATACAAAAAGATATCCAAGGAATTGATAAGGTCAGTCAACAGTGTTCAAACTGTGAGGAAAATTGTTCGAGATGCAAAGAAAAACCCACAAATATCATCAGCTGAAATACAGGACTCTCTGAAAACTAGGTGTGGAAGTTTTAAGATGCACAATAAGGAGGCACTTGAAGAAAAATAGGCTGCATGGTCGAGTCGCCAGAAGAAAGCCATTACTGCACAAATGCCACAAAGTATCTCACCTACAATCCGCCAAAAAGTACAGAAACAGTCCTCAATACTTCTGGAACAAGGTAATTTGGAGTGATGAGACCAAAATTGAACTTTTCGGCCACAACCATAAATGTTACATTTAGAGAGGTGTCAACAAGGCCTATGATGAAAAGAAAACCATTCCTACTGTAAAGCACGGAGGTGGATCGCTGATGTTTTGGGGATGTGTGAGCTACAAAGGCACGGGAAACCTGGTCAAAGTTAAAGGAAAGATAAATGCAGCACTTTATCAGCAAATACTGAAGGCAAATTTGCACTCATCAGCCCGGAAGCTGCGCATGGGACGTACTTGGACGTTCCAACATGACAACGATCCAAAACACAAGGCCAAGTCGACCTACCATTGGCTACAGCAAAACAAAGTGAAGGTTCTGGAGTGGCCATCTTAATATCATTGAGTCCTCAATATCATTGAGCCACTCTGGGAAGATCTCAAACATGCAGTTCATGCAAGACTGCTCAAGAAATTACAGGAACTGGAAGCTTTTTGTCAAGAAGAATTGGCAGCTTTACTATCTGATAAAATAAAGAGCCTCATCCACAACTACCACAAAAGACTTCAAGCTGTCATTGATATTAGAGGGGGCAATACACGGCATTAAGAACTGGTGTATGTGAACTTTTGATCAGGGTCATTTGCATGTTTTTGGTTGTCATTATGATTTAAAAAGAGAAAACACAGTAGTTTGACGACAAATGGCTTCACGCAACCACTAACCATGAGTGGAAAAAAAGGTTTTGTGTTATCATTCATATTCTCTGAAAAAAAGGCCAAGAAAACAAAAATTCTGCTGGGGTATGTAAACTTTTGAGTACAATTGTATATATTAAGAGATATACAGGCACCTAAAAATGGTATATATTAATATTTATTACATTTAAAAACACATTTACTTACAGGACCGAATTTTAGAACTGAAAAGAAAGCATATCCTAGTTCTGTGAACCTGCCCAATATGTTAAATAATCTCTCTAAGGCAGTCAGCAGCAAAGGTAGGTAACTACCTACAAGTCTAACACTAGACTTGTATCAAGTATCATGCTGATGTTCTTATTTAATACATTTCTCATAGCGACAATTTCAAGTCTTAAAATGTCTATTTATATAAACAATTTATTCATTAAGTAGCTATCTTATTGCTTTTTACCAGTTTTTGCAATTTTATTTACTTGAAAATATTCACTAAACAATAAAATGGAGCTTCAAGTTAACAGTTAAAATGACCATAGAGATATCAGACATTAGATAGTAACAAACTAATTAACAACTTATACAAGAAGCCTGATGGTCCTGCAAATAAGAGCTTACAATCTAAGATAACGTAAGGGTGATACAAAGGTTGACATTTTTATAAAAATTGGATAGTACACATAAAGATGGATAAACCACTCTTTCTGCATGTATATTTACATAGTGTATGTAAAGTTCACCGATTCTGGTGAATGAAGGAGGGGCTGGTAAAAAGGAGGAAAACTGGTTATGGAATGTGATAAGCTTGCTCTAAAGAGGTATTTTTTAAAGCAAGCTTATCATTGTGGATGTTGGGAATTAATCTGACTGTCCGCAATATTGCATTTTAGAGATTCTTTGGTACTGTAATTCATCAGCTGGAAATGAGTAATGTTCTTGCAGCTAAGAAATATTATACACAATATTCTGTGCTTGACTAAATATCTTTACTGAAATAATAACTATTGTTTTCTTTAGAGATGTAGCTATTCTTCTAGTATTGTCCTTTCCAAATGATAATGGGAGAATAAGTCATAATTACCCAATGGCCTGAATAACACGCAATATAAAATACTGAATATACAGAGGATATCTCAATATTCACCTTTTCACTTTGATTTATGCATGTAAGCCCAAAATCCTCATCATGTCTTTCAACCATCTGATGAATGGTTACACCCTAACACATTTTTCACAGTTCCTGTAGTTCAATAAAATTGAGAATGCAGTATAATACTTTAAAATATTCAGTGTGGCCTTGGCATCTTTGACATTACCTTCTCCAACCATTAAGCCCAATATTGTTTTTCAAAATACAAATAAAATGAATTTTCCAAAAAGGTGACCAAAGATATTGGGGCAGATTTATCAATACCATCTAATATTGAGATGCATGGCTAAATCTAACCTTTCCACCAGTAAATGTCACTGGAACACTGGGGAAGGAAGGAGGAGGAACCAGGGAAATTGAGAGGGAGGAATAAGCTCCGTATCAATAGTGGCAGTTGAGAGAGAGAGACAGGAGAGGTGAGGAGAGTGGTGTGATTCCTTGTGACTAAGAGGAGTAGGAACAACTATTCAGTTATAGCCGTAATAGTGCTGGGATCAAGTAGATTTTCAAGGCATGGGTAGAAGATGTGTGGACAGAGAGGTAGACTCCTGTCCCACAGGCGAGAGGCAAAAGAACATGTTGAAGAGGCGGAAGCTATAAGAGATGGTTGACAGTTAAGAAACATTTTATTATCAACCATCCTGTTATCCCCGAATCCAAGTTCCAATCCGATCCTTTTAAGCTATCACCAGTTGTCCTGATTGCATTCCTAACCTTTTTACAATCCTCTTTTACAATATTCTTTGGACATTTGATGTATCATTTCACTCTAACACATTTCTTTTCACATTTCCTGTAGTTCAGTATATAATTGAGAATGCAGTATGATACTTTAAAATAGTTAGTGTGGCCTTGGAATCTTTGACATTGCCTTCAGCCAACCAAGTTAGACTAGACAGTCTTATAGTGTGTCGCAGTTATCATAGTGTTAATAAATCTGACACGTTAATATTGTCTATTCTAAGATTACACCTTCTAGAAGCTGGCTTACTTTATGTCACTACATGCCACAAGCTTTTGATACATTTTGTTAGTGCATGGCTTACTACACTAAGCCATTCTCCTATTCACAAAGCCATAATCTTTTGCAGAGGCTAAGTCCCTTTTGTTGGATGAGCCTTGAAAGTGTCTAGAGATGGTCTAAAACACATAATAAATGTGGTGTAAAGCACGTATGACAGTGTTATCGCACACATTGTGCCAGTATTTTGGCACAATTGCTGTAATAAGTGTGTCGCACTGGGCCTCATTTGTGAAACCTAATATTTGGCTGCCCATAGTAACCAGTCAGAGCTCTACTTTCATTTTTGAGGAGCATTATCAGAAATTTAAGCTGAGCTCTGACTGGTTGCAACGGACCACAAAGGAAATCTTAACCCCTTACTGACATGGGACATATAGATATATCCTAGTGTCGGTAAGGAGCTATGTAGCAGGGTCAGGGAGCAATCCTGCTACATAGGTGGCGGATGCCAGCTACTTGTTGAAGCTTACACCCGCCAGTAAGAGCATGGAATGGAGCCGGCCCC
Organism: Phyllomedusa bahiana; assembly: GCA_025379985.1. Classification (NCBI taxonomy): domain Eukaryota; kingdom Metazoa; phylum Chordata; class Amphibia; order Anura; family Hylidae; genus Phyllomedusa; species Phyllomedusa bahiana. The sequence continues at coordinate 77,256 of JAODAL010011705.1, forward strand.
ATTCCATGCTGTTTAACCCATTGGATGGTGCAGCAATCACAGCAGCAGCAGCAGCAGCATCTAAGTGAATGAGAAACGATGTTGCGCATTGTTTCTCATTCAGATCGGGACCGCCCTTGTGAAGGCTTCCATTGCCACCATGTTTTCCAATTGACTTTTTCTTGCACCAAGCAGGAAGTAGTAAAACCACCATCTTTGTACACCCTAGTGCATTGTTTATAAAATCACCCCATTTTGCCATTTTACAAATAAAAAAATAAATAATGAAAAAGTTACACATAATTGGTATTGCCACGTCCGTAAAAGTCTAATCTACTAAAACATAACATATCCGGTATGCTAAACAACGTGGAGGAAAAAAAGTTCCAAATGCAAAAATTACGTTTTTGGGTCGTCACTCGTCCCCTAAAATTTGGAATAAAAGTGATCAAAAAATTGCATGTATTCCAAACTGGTACCAATAAAAGATGAACTTCAGCCCACAAAAAATTCACCCTCACTCAAATCCATAGGTAGAAGTTGAAAAAATGTATTGGTTGCAGAAAATTCCACTGCTGTGTCAATTTTAAAAATAGAAAATGATGTTACGGTACCAAGACATACAGCATTTGGTATTGTCAGATATGTACCAACCTGTAGAATACAGATAACACATAATTTATACCGAAGAGTGCCGTAAAAGCAAAATTCCCACGAACATGGCGCAAGTACATTTTATTTCACATTTTGCTCCACTTAGAATTTTTGGGGCTTTTCCCAGTATATTCTATAGTATGGTTAATGACACTATTAAAAAGAACTTCTTTTTCCACAAAATAAAAGCCCTCCAATGTCTATGTAGATGACAAAAAAAGTTATGGCTCTGGGAAGGTGGGGAGGGAAAAACAAACGTGACAAAAAATAAATAGGCTGTGACGTGAAAGGGTTAAAGGGGTTATCTCACCAAGCTGTTTCACTGAGTCACAATCAGTTTTACACTCACTATGTCTCCATAGGCTGTGGGTGGTTCTATAACAACAATTAGCATATATTGCTTCTCTGTAAGTAGCTGAGCCATTACAATGAAAAGTGCAGGAAATGTTATCTCTTTAGTAGACTAAAAGTGCATGTGCTGTGAGGACCGAAAACAATTACTTATCTGTAATCTTAGAGATTACAGTTAGAGATTAGAATTTGCTCCAGATTGAGCCATCTGTCCATGGTGACGTCGCTTCCTACTCTCTGCTCTTTCAGCTAATCAGATAACAGAGTTATGATCAGGCAACCAGGTAATCATAGAAATCTGTGTGCACTCAGAGCGCATACAATGTCTCTTATTTCATTTCTGAAGTAAAATCTATTGACCAATGTATGTAGAAAAAGTGTACAATTTTTTGTCCCTTTCTGTTGAAAGCTAATCTTTGTAGTGAAAAAACCCCTTTAATGTAAGAAAAAGTCCTGGGACACCCTTTTAATACAGAAAGTTGCAACAACAACACAGCTATTCAATATGTTCAATGTGTTGTCCCTGGCTAGGCTGCCAATGCGAATTTCGGAACCCAATACAGCCAAAGTGCTTGGGTCCCTTTACCACACCCCACCCCAAACAAACCCCTTTCTCATGCCCCACCCATTCTCAGTCTCAGCGCCAAACCCCATCTACAGCCTGCAACTAAGGGTGAGTTCACACGTACGCACTTTTATGTGCCATAAACGTGTTTGTTTGTGCTTTGAAATTATGCGGTTGCCAGTGCAAAATTTTAAGACTAAAACATTGCAGAATGTCCTGAGGCAGATTTCTGCCTTGTATATACATATATTTCTCAGTGTGAAAGCGCAAGCCGAAAAATACTTGCGTAAAATCATTGTCATCCTAACAACAATAATGTATTTTAACAGTACTCAATGGATCTTGTAATTGTGCATTGTTAAAAGTGTATTTTGGCACATATTCTAGAAAAAAATGGTGCTAAAATATTTGCCAGAATACGCTGTGTGAACATACCCTAAGGCCTCATCAATCTATTGCTGCTGCAACTAAGGCCCCATTCATCCATACTGTCAGTGCTATTAGAAGAGCTGTGAATGCCGAGCTGATATGCTGAACATTGCTATAGTGATGCATGATCTAAAACTGCTTTTGGCACAGTGAAACAGCGTGATGAGACAACCCTTTTAAGTGACATATTTCATATTCATCTGTTGGGATACTTACCTTTCTGTCAAAGTGTAAAGGTTTTTTGTACTATGTGTTAGTATTTGAAGAGTTAACATTGAAAACTTAATATCAACAAAATGAGGAATCAGAGCAAGAATGTTTCTTTCTTAATGTAGGTCAAGACAAAATCAGAGTGTGCTGCGCAAACAGGGTTATAAAATTACATAACAGTAAAAGAAGTGTTCGGTGTTACAGGCTTTACTTGGCCAAAGGGCAGGCAGACATTTCGATCTAGCAAAATTATTTTTATCAACTTAGAGATCAGTTCATGTCCTGTATTTCAATGAAGAACATTTTGTACCTACAAGATACAATTTAAAATACTGTTTAGGCAAACAAAAATAAAATTAATAAAACAGAAATGGGACCTATTGCATTCAAATAAATGTTATTTGGTTTCTTTACTGCATACTATATACCACACAAAATACTGTAGCAATATTTCTTCATTATGCACAGCTGGCATAACTGTACTCTCTTCTTCTATTTTGTTCTGTTTCTTCTACTGTCACAGGAGATAATGAGAAATAAGTTGGCTCAACTAGGGGTTTTACACAAAGGTAAAGATCACTATCATCCAGAAATGCCAGGTTTGAGCATCTATAGATACATTTATCTATTCACAGTAATTATAAAATGATAATCTATGTGGAGAATCTATACTAAAGAGAATTTGTCACCTGTCCCCTTAACTGCAATTAGGGGAGGATTACTTTATGGACAAAAAGACCAAAGTCTTAGCGCTTCCATGATTTAGGGAGTTTCCATTATCCTATTCCGTATCTAAATTTCCAATCAAATGTATATTAAGGCATGATCTCTGGTATCATTTGGATATTTCTTGGTACTGTTATGTAGAAATTAAGGGCGACATGTATGATTTTTATCTCTTAGACGCCAATTTTTATGCGCATATAAATAGTATAGAATGCACCTGATTTATGAACCCGGTCTACTGCAGGTCATAAATCAGGCACATCAGAAATGACAATTCTGGCTCAGGTAAACCAGTTTGACAGTGCTCTACCTTTTCCAGCAGTAATGCACCTGGATTTGCTGTACTGAAGTTATAAATGTATAGCTTTGTACGGTTCTAGTGCAACACGCCTCCTGTGCGCCCCAGAAATCAGGCACATTACAAAGTTCCGTGGGCGCTCTGTAATGCGCCTAAAATCGACGTGCGGCCGTTTTACACATATAGCGAACGGGGCTGCACTACATGTCGGGCTGAAAAGATGCTAGACTTCTGGCGCAGCACAGTTCATACATGTCCCACTATATTGTCATATTTTTCTCCAAGTGTGTCACATTTAACATTGTGTGAAGATATTATTAAACCAAAGGAAGACACAATATTTTGGAAATTGATAGAGCTGTTAGTGCAACCAATCATTTCCCTATGTCTTTTCAACTTTCCTTTCCTCATTCCTCTTAACTTTCCTTTCCTGTTAAGGGCCTCTACTACATTTGATGCAGCACTGACTGATATCATCGTTAAAATAAAAAAGGCATTAGACTCATCTGTATTTTGCTTTTTGAAAGTCTCCACGTCACACCTGAGATTACATTCCTCTGATAGCACAGATAAAACACAGGTTTAAAAGCCCACATCTATTAGTTCAACTCCAGTGCATTTTATCGAACCAACAGATGGGAAAAATATGAAATCCATCACCTGTTAGTCTACTATAATATATATATATAATATATATTTTGAATGCCCCTGTGCTGTCTTAGAGACTTTCAAGAAAGTGTTATTCCTCATTTCCCCAGTAATCCTTATGAAAGCACACCTGCTAATTCTATGGGCAGAGGTGGTTGTCAATATAAGGTCAGGAACATTGGTAAGACATTCATGGTTTCAAAAGGCGAATATGATAACCCTCTAAGAGGGTGGTCTAGTGGGAGAGGGGGTATAGCAGTCGCGGGTGCTATAGCAGGCCAGGGGAGGATATATAGAGAGAGGGGGGCTATAGTGGGAGAGAGGGTATAGAGGGGGAGGGTAAGGTATAGAGCGAGGGGGTTATAGTGGGAAGGGAGTTATAGTGGAAGTACTGAAGACAGAAGACTGTCAGTATCATCATGACAGATACGTTTTTTACTGTGTGTGGGGGGAGGTGGGGGGAATTAGTGCTCGGGGGTGTTGTGTTTTGAGTGGGGGAAGTGGGTTTGAGACGGGGGGGTATAGTGGGAGTGGGGGCTATAGTGAGAGGGGTTATAGTGGGAGAGGGGGTATAGTGGGAGAGGGGAGGGTATAGAGAGAGAGTGGGTCTATAGTGGGAGACAGGGTATAGAGAGGGGGAAGTGGGTTTGAGAGGGGGGCTATAGTGGGAGTGGGGGCTATAGTGGGAGGGGGTATAGTGGGAGGGGGGTTATAGTGGGAGAGGGGGTGTTGAGGGAAGGTTATAGAGAGAGGGGGTTATAGTGGGAAGGGAGTTATAGTGGGAAGTGGTATAGAGGGAGAATGGTGTATAGAGCGGGGGAGTATAGAGGTGGAAGGGGTTATAGAGGGAGAGGGGCTTATAGTGGGAGAGGTGGCTCATAGAGGGAGAGGAAGGTTATAGAGGGAGAGGGAGGGTACAGAGAGATTGAAGTTTTAGCTGGGTGGAGGTTTATAGAGGGAGAAGAGGTTTATAGTTGGAGGGGGTTATAGTGGGAGAGGGGGTATATAGAGAGAGTGTGGGTTATAGAGGGAGAGGAGGTATAGAGTGAGAGGAAAGTTATAGAGGGGGAGTGGTTATAGAGGAAGATGGGGTCATAGTGGGAGAGGGGGGTTAGAGATGTAGGGGGTTATAGAGAGGGAGGGGGATTATAGAGGGAGAGAGGATATAAAGTGATAGGGAAGTTATAGAGAGTGGGAGGTTGTAGAGGGGGAAGGGGATAATAAGGGGGAGAAAAGTTATAGCAGGAGAGGGGGGTTATAGAGGGAGAGGAGGTTTACAGGTAGAGGGGTGTTATAGTGGGAGAGGACAGTTATAATGGAAGATAAAGGGTTTATAGTGGTAGAGGCAGTGTTCAGTGTGGGGAGGTTTGAGTGACAATTGGGGAGAGGAGTTTTTAGAGTAAGGGTGGTGGGGTAAAAGGGAGAGTTGGAGGAGAGGAGATTTAGAGTATGAGGGGGACACTGTCTTGTCTCCAGGAAACCTGGCAGTACCCCATCCTCTACAGCAGACACCCAGCATCGCCTGCTGTGGGGGATGTCACCAGGCTTTCCTGGGCACTAGATAGGTAATCCAGCATCCGGGAAAGCTGAGTGATGTCCATGCTCCTGGGTTTCTTTAGGACTTCTGTTTCCTTTTTAATTTTTCTTTTTTTTAGGTTTCCATTTTGGACTACAACAGATTCGGAGTACTACATTGGAGCAGCATTGAATCTATTTCTTTATTAAAATGGTTAATGAGTGCTAGTGTGGGGAAGCACTTAGTTAAAAATAGTGTTTTTTTCTGCATCTTTGTTGTTTTTTCCAGTGTTAGTAATGAAGGTGTCTGATTGATGCCTCTTCATTACTATCGCTTGGGTTTGGTGTCAACCAGCAGTGGTTTTTGTCATCCAAGGCTGACACTAACTCCCTCCTACTATTAACCCAGTAGCCAACACACCAGGGGTACTGGGAAGAGTTGGGTTACCAGAAGTGGACCCTCATATGTGATTGTATGCTTCTGGGGTGACTGTGGGCCGGTATTTTTAGAATGGGAAGGCGCCAATATCCACGGTCGGTTATAAAAAAAGGGGGGAACATGAAATAATTTTTTTTATTAAGCTTTTTTTTAAGCTTCTTTCTAGATTTTTCAGTAACCAATTGATAAAACCAGCCCAGTTAAAACCATCACATTAGAGAGTCTGTTTCTGATGGTAACCCAGCTCTTCTCAGTACCCCAGCTGCCTTGGATACTGGGAACTGGCAGACTTCTCTCGATTACTATCACTGGAGCTTGGTGTCAGCCAATGGTATTTTCTGTCAACCATTGCTAACACTAACCCCATAACATGGGGCTAGTGTTAGCCTTGGGTGACAAAAAACACTGCTGGCTGATACCAAACCCAGTGATAGTAATCAAGTTAAGTCTGTCAGACACCTCTATTATTAACACTGGAATAAAATAATTATAAAAAACACTCCCCGACACCAGCCCTCATTTTATTAAAGAAATGGATCAAATCCTGGTCTGACATAGTCCAATGAATCCAGCATAGTCCAAAAGAGGAAATATGTATAAAAATATAAACACTACAAAAATATGTCAATACAAAACTCCATTCCCGGGGTCATGACTGCCCCTAATCTTCTTGGGGTGCAGCCACAGCACAATCTCCAGGGGGTTTCCCCTCAGAAGATTGTGCCTGTAAGCTGTGGCATGTTGCACCTCTCCCATCCCTGCCCCTACCATTGTCTTATATGAACTAGTGCCAACACAAAATACCACCCCCACTTATCATCCCATAAACCAACCACCACCTCTACCTATCACGCTATAGCCCCCGTCTCTACTTATAACCCCATAAACCTTCCACCACTTATCACCTCATAGTCTCGCCTCTACCTATCACCCCATAACCCCCCACCTCCGTCTATCACTCTAAATCCCTCCACTTACCACCCCATAAATTCCTCTGCTGAGGATTTTAGTCAGGAGCCACCAATTTTGGGATATTCTAGCACTTGGTGTTAAAGCTATCCTCCTTTTTTCCATTCCACTTAGAGAGGATGAGATCCTAAAAAAGCCCTTAAATGCAGTAGAGCCTATACCACTTCTGTAATAAAAGATGTTAGACAACCAAGCAGAAACTTTCTTGACCTTGTTGAACAGATTTGTTGCTTCAGGAATCCACAGCATTTTAGAGTAAAATAGAGTTGTGATGAAATATAATTTGGTCCAGCTTGATCACTGAATCATGAGAGGTCAGGGGAAACGTATGCTCCCTCAGAGAGGAAGTGAGTCTAAGTATGTGGTCCTGCATCAAAAGGCTCTATCACCAAATTTTACACGTTCCCGACAGACTTTTTGGAGACTCAGGCAATTAGAGCTATAGTTAGAAAGAGCTGTGAAGTGGTTCAAAGGGATGGACGAGTCAGAGCGGAGTCTGGATTTCATAGAGAATTATGGAATAACCATGCATCACAAAAACACTCTGATTTCATATTTTAAACATGAAAGCTCCACACAGGCATAGCTGTCATCCCCTCATTTGTAGGACCAACGGGCAGGGAGAAATGGGAAACTGGTACCAGGAACAGAGCAGCGACAGTGTTTGTTACCCACTCATAACTTGGATCCTTCCGGTTCTGATGATACAAATGCTGTGGCTCTGCACCATTACAAAAACATGTCATTACAAAACTCCATTCCCTGGGTCATGGCTGCCCCTAATCTTCTTAGGGTGCAGCCACAGCACAATCTCCAGGGGGTTTCCCCTCAGAAGATTGTGCCTGTAAGCTGTGGCATGTACTCCCTCTCCCTGTTACCATCACCAGTTTATTAGTGTGTTTTTCCTATGCTAACCCTTGTTACGTTTACGCTATCTAGACTTTGACCTTTGCTTGTGACCACAACTATTCTCTGCCTGCCACCTGCCCTGACCTTCTGCGAGTGACCTGACCATGTTTGCCTGCTGTCTGCCCTAGCCTTACCACCTGTCAACTGACCATGTCTCAGCTTACACCTCCTGTACCATGCTGCATATTCACTGTCACCGTGAGCAGCCACATCAGGGGTAGCGACCTGGGGTCTCCCGCAGTGGCTTGGGCGAATACCGGGGGCTCCATAGACTCTGCTTCCTGGCATGGTTCAATAAGTCATCTCTCACGGTGACCCAGAGGATCCACAACCGTTACCCCTTGACTGCACAGCTGAGCTAGCTTCAGAGAGATCTTCACTGGGAAGATTGTAAACTCAGTGTCCCATCGCCAGCCCCAACAGTAGCAAAGGAGAACATGGCCTACAGTCTCCAATCCTAGCTACTCACAGGATGGGAAAAATCGGAAAGTATGAGCCCCAGCAAAATCCTAGCAGGAGAACATGCCCTACAGATTCCAATTAAAGAAAAAGAGTTTATGTGCTCACCAGTGAAACAATGAAGTTGCAGTGTCTATTTATAGAATACATGCAGTGTACACACAGTGAATTCTCACCTTCACATCATGAGTATGAACTATGGATATTTTTTGTATTATTATAATCTTGTTGCAGTACCAATGGGGTGAACATGTGGTGTATATGAGATGCACATACAATGCATATTCACTTAATTAACATATTACATGTATTTGCAGGTATTTGATGAGGTATTTATAACTCTCACATACTGGTAATATGCTTCTGTAGCATATCACTGCAATTCTGTTAAGTCTTGTAATATGGGTACTTTTTTATTGGGAATCATTATTTGTATACATAACACATCATAGGATATTGGTTAATAAATAATGTGTTATACAACACCTTAGCAAAGTTTTTTTGTGGTCTCAGTAGATGATTTTAATGGCTCATATAGGTGTGTTTCTGCAGCAACTTAATGACTGAACTGTCAATTAAATGGGACTCTCTCTTTTGTTTCAGAGGTAAACGGTCATGGCTGGCCTTTTATGGAATGTACTTTTGCTTTGCCATCAGTCTATGAGTAAGAGCGTAATTTCTTGAAACATGCCAGAGAATGAAAGCCATATCTTCAATATGTTGTGAAATAAAGTTTATTTTTTTAACCTTCTGGTGCTGAAAGACGCAATAGTTTTCTACAGTCTCCAATCCCAGCTACTCACAGGATGGAAGATATCTGTAGCTATAAGCCCCAGCAGAGTCCTAGCAGGAGAACATGTCCTAAAGTCTCCAATCCAAGCTACTTAAATGACAGAAGATATTTAAAGCTATAAGCCCCAGCAGAGACCTAGTACCTCTCAGGATGAATGTCAAGTGTCAAGATCAGGAAAACCTTGGAGGGGAAGTGGGGTCTTTTAAACCTTTCTGTGATTTTTCTGTCCTTTTCAGAGGAAGGCAGTTTTAGATTTGCTGTTATAGAGACAACTGATGAAACAAACATAGTGGAAATCTTTTTATACATGTTTTTTTTTGCAATGATAAGACACAACAATCAATATAAATGGTAGTACCTCTACGTATTTCCATATGCAGATTAATTATATGTTGGAGGTTCCCAAAACTGATAATGGATAATTTCTCTTGAGAAATTCTCCATTAGCAGGAACTCTAGACAAAGTATGAATCTGCAATTCATAACAATGAGCTTACCCTCAATAGACGGGAGCAATTACTTGAAATGTTATCTCAGGGTAGCTGTTGTAAATATCATTGCTGTCAAATACAAATTACTCTGTAGCTATGGGGATTAGTTTAAAAACTATTGTGCCTAAAGATTTAGTGATTCATGTTCACATGAGAAAAGTTTTAAAACTAACTTCAGTACTGAATCATTGGACATATAACATCATATGCATGGGACAGCTGTAGATTTTCTCCAGTAAAATTTGCAGCATTTTAGCAGACAAATCTGTAGGATCAGTCTGCAATAAATCAAGCAAATATGGATTGTGTTACGGATCTGCAGCTTTATGCAGTAAAATTCATAATAACTGCTGATTTATAATTTGTGAAATTAATGGGAAAAGTTTTCAATAAATCTACATATCAGCAAAAAACTGAGATACGGGAGATTTAAAATCTGCAGCATAGATCAATTCCATCTAGATTCCAAGTAGACTTTTTTCAGCAGCATGTGGATTAGTATGTGGATTAGATTTTATAAAATCTCTTCCATAGTGCTGCAATCATAATACATATACCGTGTGACGTATGAGCCATAACCTTCTTAGAAAGAACAGTGAACCCAGAGTTAAGCGTGACCCCCAGGATGGTCTAAGATGGCGGCCAAACATGAGTGAGTCTTAATATATATAGATAGTATAGATTATATATCTGTAGTCCACAGAGACAGAAGCAGCACTTCCTCAAGGTAAATATAAGCGGGGTGCCAGAGAAAAAAGAGCCAAGTAAAAAGCCCAAAAACATGCAAAATAGTGGAAAACTTGCAGCAAAATTTTTGTTAGGGTTTTAAACAAAAGGCCTCCTGGGTATTACCAAGCCCGCCCAAAAATTGGGATGGGACCCCCGGGTTTTTTTTTACCCCCTGAAGGGCCGCTCGGGGGTGACACCCGAGGGGCAGCGTGGAAGAGAAGGAGCAGGCGGGAACATAGTCGCCCCTTTTGGTGAGGTTGGGGTGGCACGGGAAAACTTATCAGGCACTTGCAGTAAGGTCAAGTAGGCGGAAGCAGAAAAGTCAAAAGCCCCAAAAAAGCATGGGGTCAGTACCGGAAAAAACAAGTAGATAAGCAAAAAAACTAATGGAAGAAACCCCAAACAAATGGCAGGGGTTGCTGGGGGGAAGTGACCTAATAAAGGGTCCAGTGACTAGTGAATTGTACCCCATGATCCAACACAATATTAAGAGGTAGAACATGTAAGCAAAAATTAGGCTGGTAGAAGTGGGAGACGAGTTGAGGAGCTGTAATCAGACCTGGAAGTGATACAAAATGAGACATCTTGGGAAAAAAAACAAAAAAATCAGCAAACACAAGGAGTATTATGAAGGGAGGGTTAAATCTATAAGAAGTCCACGTGATATGGGTCGGGGTTTCTCAATTTTGGGTAGAGACTGCGTATCCTGAGGGTTTGAACGGGAAAATTTATTGGGGTCCAAGTAGAAATGAGAGAACAACATTTTTAACATTTTGAAAAAATTTAGGCCCCCAAAAGGGTTTTTGAAAAATAGCAACAAAGTTTTTGGGATTCCCAAAATGACTGGAAACTTGGTGTCGTCACACTATCAAGTTCCTCCCCCTTGGACGAGTTCAAACTTTCCCATCCTTTATTACAATATTTAAAGGGGCTGTGGGGAACCCTTTTTTTATTCAATCATATCCCCCAAAAAAACCCACACAAACAAACAAAAAAGGAAAGGATCAAATGGGAATCTATGCTGTAAATGCCCCGTTTTTACTCATTCCGGGGGACATTGTTCTTTCCGTGGCTTTTTTTTTCAACTAAATGAACAATCTCTTTACATCTGTCATTTCCTTATACAGTCTTATTTTTCCACAAAACTTCAGGATAGCTTTATTGGCGATCACCTCCACTTTCCTTCCCATTATTTTTTAAAAGCCACTGCCAGCATTATTTCACAGGTGTTTTTTCAGGCCACCGCCACACAATAAGTTTGTGGTGTATTCAAAATTAAAAAAAGTCCCTCAAATCCTTCTTTTAGGAAAGTTTTTTATCATATTCCCCAAAAGCTCAATTGTGTTTCCCAACGTACTTTTCCCATGGGGTTTTCCCCAGTTGGTTAATTTCTTTCCATTTAATGGGGTGCCTATAAAAAGGGACTTATGATTTCTCCCCCCTCCTGTTCATCATAATTTTCTACCTCCTTTCAACACCCTCTATTTTTTTATTTCAAACCACTCAACACTGTCAGTTTTTAGCAGTGTTAGTATTCAACTTAAAATCACATCTTAGCCTTTTTTTGGAAAGGTTTTTGGGCCCAGACTTATAACAATATTCTATACCCCAACCACCTGGCCAGGAAATCGACAGGGGGATGGACGGAAAGTAATGTAGAAAATGTTTCCTTACGCAGTGTTTATTTTCTGTCCGCCAGTATGATATCCTGTTTAAAGCAAACCAGCCATTGAAAGTGGGGAGTCCCCAAAGCAACGCATGATTTAGCCCCAAAAACTACGGGTTTATTAAAGGGGGACAGATAAAAAAAAAGGTCAACCCTAAAGCAAAGGGGCATTCACGGGTTCATACTAATGACAAAACTACACTAGGGCCCATATGTATGAACCTTTTTGGTTCTAAAACAAATTTTTTTTTCCCCATAGGTTATAGGGGCAAAAAGTAGTTTTAGGCCTAAAATATCTATTCACATGTAAAATTACATGTGACTAAAGAATTTCCCCCAAAAATTTCCCAAAACCCACCCACATGCAAGTGTGTATGGGTATGAGATTTAGATGGATGGGGAGGTTCTACATTTGAGCTACATTTATTGACATTTGGGGTCTTTTTTTTCACTCAATCCTGGGGATTCCCTTCCCCAAACTTAAAATATTGGGTTGCAAAAAAGAGAAAAATTTTTATGTATCATGTCAAAAAAAATGTTGTCAACCACTGCAGGGGCAAAAGCCCATGACCCCAAATGATGCCTCCAAGTCACGTATAAACGTAAAGCTGAACCAGAAACCCCTGCCAGTTATTCCCAAAAACTCAGCCCCCGATTCCTAGCAAAAATGAAATGGTGGTAAAGGGGATTGAATTAACTGCATTTACACCCCTATTTTCAAGTTTTGTGTGGGGGTAAGGCTTCCTTCTCCGCTCTGCCCCCGCACCCGTGCATGTCTACATTTTTCTGACTTTAAGGGTAGCCCGACTGAAAAAGGGAAAAAAGGGCAAAGATATGTCACGTTTCTCTTCCTTTCAAATTCTTGTTATCCTTTAGGTGTCCATAGGGGGGTTATTCATTGCAAAACAATTTAGCTTTTCCAAACAAATTTCAGCTATGCAGGCAACCTAAGTCTAACCTAAGTTTCAGTAATTAATATTTCTATTAAATTACCGTCTTGTGATTCCTTTCTTCTGGTCTGGAAAATCGTCACTTTGCATCATTGTCTTGGAATCGCCCCTAGGAAAAAAACACATAATGTGAAAAAGTGTTTCGGAGGGTCCTCATATAAAATCTAAAGCATTTTCACCAAATCGCAAAACCTCAGCAGCCAAAATTAAAATCCTTGGCCAAAAACCCAAACATTGTGGTGATGGGGTTAAAATTTTATGGATTGGAAAAGATGGGTTGGGTTTTGGGAAACCCACACCAAACAGTAAAAAGGTTTTATTTGGTTGATGAAGAAAAGGGGGGTCAGCGGAATTTTCCGACAAACAAAGAGTGTTATGTGTAAGGAATAAAAAAAATTTTTTTGGTTTTGGGAAAGGAATTTTGTAAACAGGTGGGAAACAATTGGCGACCACAGTCTTCCCCCTGTAAGGGGAAGGCATGAAAAAAGCAGAAAAAGCCACTTCAAAATTTAGGAAAACACCCAAAAAAATCCCCAAAATTGAGCTCCTGGAAAACCTTTCAATGACATAAAAAGGGACAATTCAGGGTAAGTGCAATTGACCCGAATTTTATGGGGTGCCATGAAGTTAGGCCTTGGGGGTGCACTTAAATTAAGAAAGGGAAGAAAAAGGTCAAATTCGAAGGAAAAGGGACTTCCACATGCATCGATACTTAAAAGGCGCCACAAAACTAAAAGCCTAGGGGAAATTTAAAATGGACAGAGCTTTGTAAAATTTCAGCACCTTGCCATACACAAGGGGGGGCGTTGAGAAAAAAAGCAATCACATCTTTATTCCCAGGTTTTTTTGTCCCTTTGTCCCATTTGGTGTCCATAGAAGAAATTTTGTCATTGCCAAAAAATTTTAAAGGCCTTTGCGAGGTACAACCTTTGGGAAACCCTGGGTTTAACGGGGGCTGCGCCTGTTATTGCGGGCAAGAAGCTGAAAATAGACCTGTTCTAAAGATATTTTAAACCCGTTTTTAAATTTCCCCAAAATTTGGCGTGAAAAAGCGCCTGTTCCACACTTTTTTAATTTGGTTTTTCCATTAAGTTTTATTTCATTGCAAAAAATTTAAATACTTAAGCCCAAAGGGGCACCCTTATCACAGTATGGGAGGGCTAGACCTAGATCTAAAACCCGATAGTTTTTCAGTAATTTAAAATTTCTATTAATTCCCGTCCCTTTTGATTCATTTCTTTTTTTTTTTATCAAGTTTAAATTTTTTTGAACTTTTTCCAAAAGACAATACAAAAAAGGAAGTAAAACATTTCAAAAAATTGTCACTTGCGATCTACTTGTAAAAACAAAATTTTGGGAATATTAAAAAAACGGGTAATTGGGGTTTGACAAAAAATCTCTTTTTGGCATCTCTTACCGAGAATACATACGTTTTTGTTTGAGATATATCATATTACTTTTCAGAACCCGACATAGAAAATTATTTAAATCACCAAATAGAAAAATCCAATAGTATAACAGAAAATAAAAAATTTTACATACAAATAAAACTGAAATAAGTGTTTTTGCAAACTATTTTTAAAATTTTTCCCCCAATAAGGAATTTTGCAAGGGAAATTTCGATCAGGGATAGAAGTTTTTAGCTTTTGACCTCCGGTCCTCTTTGGCTTGGAAAGGAAGAGCATCTACCCCAATTGGTTTCCTGCCTAAAAGACCCTGCCATACTTTCCTCAAAAAAAACCCTGTGGATCGAAAACAGTCCCCATGAAGAGGGGAAATTTTGGGGTTTCCCAAAGGGAAAGGGTTCAATAAATTTTTGCCAATTGTTTTAAAAAAAACCCTTTAGTTTGTGTTTCTTTTTGGTGTTTAAAAAAATTTAGTCTTCAAGGACATCAAACGGGCTAACCATCTGGGTTACCCCACGAGTGACCCGGGCTCTTTGGGGTTTTAGCCCCCAAACCTAGTAAACACCTCTTTGGGCCCCCATCATCGCCACATGTAATATTTTGTTAACCTTTGGGTGTATTTCTACTAATTGGGAAGGGTTTTGGGAAAAATAGAACTTGGGGGTTTAAAACGGATATATGTCCCTAGGGTTTTGGGGTTTATTTAAAAGTACAAAACTAGACCAGAATTCCCCCGTCCGGGGGCCCCTAACCAAAAATCCGTGTATCAGGTCAGTCCAAAAAATCGAACATTTGGGCATGCCGTTTTAAACGCTCTGGAAAGGACGGTTTTGGTGGGGGATTAAAAACCCTAGGGCAGCTTTTTGTAGCTATTCTAAAATAAGTTCCCCAAGGGTTCACTTCTTTAGGGCCTTTTTTTTCACAACCTTTTTGAAACCCCCCTTTTGCTATGTCCACAAAATTTGGGAAAAATTTCCCCCTCCCAAACCTTTTTTAAAGACCCACGGCCAAATATCCTCATCCTTAAAGGGATGCGGAAAAGGGTGGAAAAGAGTTTTGATAGGGAAAAGTTTGGAAACGCTCGTTTGCCCAAAAAAGGGGGATCAAAAATGATTGGGTTTAAGGAAGGGAGGATTGATAACCCCTTTTCCTTTCCGGGAAAATCATTTCCTTGGGGTTTTTAAAAAAATAGAGGGTTTTTTGTCTAGCAAAAAGGGTTTTGTAATTCCTGAAAAGAGTGGAAGCGGGCGAACGAAAAAAATTTTTTAAACTGGGTAAACGTTCCCAGTCCAAATTCCTCCACTGCAGGAATTGCCTTTTTTTTAATTTCCCGGGGGAAATTCCGGGTGACCCCCTCCGGCATAAATCTTACTGGCCTTGGGAAGGGAAATCCCAACAATTTCCGGGGTGCCCTTTTCCCGGCAAATTTAAAGGGTATCTCTAAATATCAATTTCCCCGTTTAAACCCCTCCCGGGGGGGGGGGGTTTAAAACGGTGTAAAGCAGAAGAGCCTTTAATGTACAAGGGGAGACCAGACTGGATTCAATGTCTGTATTAGAGAAGAAAGAAGTATTCTTAATCCAGTCCCCCCATGGCGGGGGGTAGGGGGCGGCCCAAATTTTAGACTCTAATGTTGGGGAGATTCAGGTCCCCCATATTCTTTTTGGGGGGGCTAATTTTTAAAGGCGATTCGTTGGGGGCTTACCCTTCCCTATGAAAATTTTAAGGAAGGGGCCCAATTTAGCTTATTAAATTTCGTGTTTGAGTAAGAAGGGAAAAGTTTGTTGAGGTTTTAGCAGTCTTTAAAAGCTTTTTTATTTTTTAATTTAAATTTGGGAAAGTCCAGCAATGGGAGAGGTTTTAAAGGGAGCCCACTGGATTAAATTTTCCCCCAGTCCTAAAGAATTTTGTGGGGGGAAAAATTTAGCGAATATTTGTTTTCGGGGACCTCCCTATATTTTATTCCCCGATTAATTTTATAGATTTTCCGGTTTAAACCCCCCCTGGTTTGGTTTTAAAAAAGATGTAGTGGGTGGGGTTTTACATTTCCCGACAAGGAAAATAATTTTAAGATCTCAATTTTTTTGGAAAAGTTTACTTGAAGCCGAAACATTTACCAAATTGTTCTAAAACCTAAAATATCAGTGGGGGCGTCTTTCCCCGTTTTTGGGACCAAAAAAAAAAAGCAGGGCGTCCCGCAAACAAACGCAAATTTTTTAAATGGGAATTAAACCATCTTGAAAATTTCCCTTTAAACTTCTTAAGAGTTTGGAAATATCTTGAAAAATGGTTTCGATGGCTAATTGAAAAACAGGGTGATAGTGGAAAAAACCCTGCCTAAAAATTTCCCCCCCACAAAGGGAAAGGGATCAACACAAACCCCGGTTTAAACCCTCCTTTCCCTTTGGGGTTTGGGGTAAAGGGATGAAATTTACTGTCGAAAGGAACCCCCAATACCCACGCGGGGTTTCCCGGAAACCCCGCCCAGCCCCCCCAGTGAATTGTCGAAAAGCTTTTTTTTGAAACTATTTAAAAGTATAGCTGGGGGGCGGTTGGGCCTTGAGGGGGTTTTCCTTTATGTCAAACTAATATGCAAACCTACGGATATTGGTGCCGCCGACCCATTTTGAAAGAAGCCTACTTGGGGGGTAAAAAATTTAAATTTTGGGAGGGAAAAGGGGGGCCATCTATCAGCCATAAATTTTTTAGAGGATTTTTAGGGTCCACGTTTATAGTGAAAATAGGGCGGTAGGACGTAGGGCCAAAAGGATCTTTTCCCCCATTTAGGTAACACCCAAAATGTGGGCTTCAAATTTAAAGTATTGTGGGAAGTGGGAAAAAGTCCCAAAAAAAAAATTAAAAAGGGATACCAAGGTGGGGTATACTTTGGGAAAAAGGGATCCCTTTAAGAATTTTGGCGGGTAAACCTTTTGGGCCCAGTGACTTTTGGTTAGCCAATTTTGCGGACCGTAAGGGGGTTTAAACCCTCCCCCTGTTATGGGGTTTCCTCTAAGGAAGCTTTTTTTTTCTGGGGATAATTTTTGGGAAAAAAAATAAACCCTTTTTCCAGGAGTCCCCTTTTTTCTCCCCTGTCCGGATCTGGGGGGGCGGTACAGATCAGAATAGTAATCCTAAAAATCTTTGGGCTATGTCTCTGCCCTCAAAGTTTTTATTGGGCCCTTTTTTTTTTGACAGCCCGGGTGGTTTTGCTAGGTCTAGGCCTTTTGGCTGGTGGGCCCCCAAAAGTTTCCCTGGCCCTTTTTCCAAAACCCGGGGAAGGGTTAGCTTCATGGACAACCCCAGGGATTGGGTCTGGGTTTCCCCGAGCCCGTGTTTGTATTTTTTCTTAGCTATGGGTCCAGGTTTTCCCTATTTAAACCCTGAAGGGGGGAAAATCAAAAGGGGGAATAAGCAGATCTAAGGGTTTTAGGGAAAAAAATCCCTTCCCCAATTGGGGTGTCACTTGTTTTTTTCTAGAAAACTAATAAGCATTATCCGACCCCTTAAAAACCCCCCTTACTGTTCCCAAAAAAGATGGGGGGTTCCGGGTGAGCTATATTATCGGTTTTTTAAATTCCCCCAAACCACCATAATTTTAAAAAGGTTTTGGCGGAAAATCCTCGTTTTCGTACAAATAAGAGGGGAAAACCCCCAATATTTCTTTTCCTCTTTAGTGAAAACAAAAATTTTCTAATTTTTAAATTTAGGAGTGGTTTTGAGGGTGAACAGTTCCTCTATAGTTTTCTGTTCTAAACCGGGGGCCAAAATTCCCGGGGAAACCAAAAAAATAATCAATGCCCTTTACCCTGACTGGTGATGCGGGGAAAAAAAAAATATACTCTCCTCCTCGGGTGAAAAGACTTCCAGATGTCTCTTAAGGGGGGTGTTCTAAAAATTGTGACGAGGGTGTCCTTATGAACCCCAATGGGAGATCTATCTTTTGTTTTAGTGTGTAAATGAAATTTATATCCCCCCCCACTATCTTTAGAAAGGGGTGGTATCCCCTAGAATTTTGCCCCCTAGCCCCCTCCAAAAAAAGGAAAAAAACCTTTTTTTTTCTCCCTTTTGGGGCCATAGATAAATTTTAAAGGGCTACCTGGGTTTTTGTTTAAGGTATTTTGGAGTCTCATAAGTTCCTTCCCGAAACTTTCGATTCCTCTAAACACATTTTAAATTTTAGATTCTTGTTCATAATATGATGGGCCCCCTCCCTTATTCCCCAAGCTGGGGGGCCCCTAAAATTGCCCACCCCTGTTTTTTTTTAGGGCTGAAAAAAAAATCCCCATCTAAGTGAAACCTGGAGCAGAGCAATATCTTGGGAAAGTAGCCCTTCAAAAAGCCTTTGGGAAACCCTTGGGCCCCTTCTCTGGGGACTTTAGGCCTTTTAAAATTCAAGATATAATTTTTAATAAAATTTTTGGGAGAAGCAAAGGATTAAACCATAATGGGTTTTGGGACTCAAAGGGGGAAACCCATCTCAGGGGGTATCTCAAGGGGGGTATGTTCTGGGAAATCTAGGGAAAACAATACACACTCACTTGGTTTTGAAAAAAAAAAAAGTAAAAAACCATTTTTTCCCCATTGAGAAACATTTCTGAATCCCCCAATGGGGTTTTTAGAACTGGATGAAACAGCTTCCAAAAAAAACACCCCAAGGGAAAAGGTAAAAACCTGACTTTCCCCTGTCCCCAAAGCTGGGGGCTTCCAAATTATTCCAACATAACGAAAACAGCAAATTTATTTTTAATAAAGCCCCCGAAGGGGCACCTACAAAACCCATGGGAGAAAAATAAATTTAAACCCCAGACATGTCATAAACCCCAGCATTTTTAAAAACCCTTTTTTTTTGGAGCTGACCCGGGGAAAGGGTCACAAAGCAAATTTCACCCCGAAGGGGGGGGTTTCCCCCCGTTTCATCTTCTTTTAAGTGTCCATGGCCAAGCCTGGGGTTTGCCGTTTCTCTTTTAGGGCTATCCCTTTTCCCTTTTGAGGGAATTTCCCGTTCCGTGGGGGGTCTTAGTGGAATTTTGGAGGATTTAAAGGGCCCCAGGGCCTCGGGGGGGTGCTGGGTGAATCATTTTGGGAAGGGCTTGCCGATCTTTCCCCTGAAACCCTTTTAGCATCAGCAGGGGTTTGAAAGGTGGTGAGTTTCCATTTTTTTTTGGAAAATCTAAGGGGGCTGGTTCCGCCCGTGCGAACTTCCTTTTCTTTCTGAACAGTTCCGGGGCAATCATTGAAAAGGGTGTCGATGTTTTTTGGAAACCCCCAGCCGAAAAGTCCTTCCCAAAAAATTACCAGCCTGTGACCCCCGAAACGTATTTCCCGAAACACGAAGACTTAAATGCTCTTAATTTTTCAGTTTATCAGCCAAAAATTTAAAAAAACTTTTACTATGGTTTGTCCGGGTTTCATTTTAAAGGGGGGTTTTATGTTTCCCTTTGGGGTTTTTTTTGGGTTTTAGTTGGGGCCCAAACCTATGGGGCTCGTTTTTAACCCCCGGGAACGCCTTGAAATTCCAAAATATTCAGGGAGATTTTTGTTCAAAGAATTTGGATAAAGGGAGTGCTGAGGAAACCCATTTGGCAGTCCAATTATTCTCAAATTATTGCGCCTGAGCCCTTTTTCCCGGTCGTTTTGATTTTTTCAGCCATCCTTTTATTTTTAGAGAGGGACCCCCCAACTGTGTTCTAAGGGCATCAGGTCCCTCTCTAAGGTTTTTGAACTTTTAAAATTCCCCGCCCCCTAGCCGGGCTGAGTGCAATTTTATCTCCCCCTTATCCCTGATCCCAACGCATGTGCCAAAAGCTGCTGTCAAGGGGTTCTTGGCAGGTCCCGGGGGAATTTTTCCCTTTCCACCTCGGGCGCTATTCTTTTTTAGTTATCCCTTCCCAAATGTTTGAGCTCCCCCGTCAGGTGGTTTTAAGGGGAAGTTTTGGGGCTACCCGTTTTTTTACGGACAAAGGTTTTCCCCGAAAAATTAAAATTTGGGAATTGGGCAGGCCCCAGCAAGGGCCCCCCTGAAATGGGGTTTCCCGACTTTCTCTGTTGGGCTTTTTTAGATTTTTGGGCCCTTTCCCCCTTGTCCCCTTTTGTAACGTTCCAAAATAATACTTCGTGAGAGAGGAAAATTTTTAAAAGGGACTTTTTAGCGGTAATTTGGGGGGGGGCGCAGGGGGAGCACTAAGACTGTTTTTTTAGATTAGGCAAGAAAACGGGCCCGTTGGCCCCGAGAAGTATGAGAGCCTTTTGTAAATATAGCTGCAATGTCTTAGTTCCAGTAATAGATATGGGCAGGGTGTTTTTTTCCCGAGGTGGGTTTTTAACCCCTTTTTCTGTCTCAAGAAGTTCCCCCTCCCCCGGAGGGTTAATATAGTAAAGGGTGGCCCTATTTGCTGACGAGGAATGACTGTTGCTATTAGAGTTTAAAAATTTTTTATCCCTTTCCTAGTGTGCGCCGCCTGGGATAATAGGGGCTGTCTAATTGGGAAGAGCAGGGGCTGAATGTCCCGAGGTTGGTCGTTCTGAGCGGCGCCCTTGTGGCCGCACTCTAAGATTTGGGCCGGGCCCGGTGAATTTAAAAAAAAATGTGCCGGGTGGGACGAACTGGGGCCTCTGCCAGGCGGTGAGGGGTTGCCTTTTATCCCGGGGGTCAAAGCGCTTTCAAGGGCCCCCAAAAGGGGGTTTTTAAAACGCCCCCCGGTGTTACCGTTTTGGTCTGCCCCTCCCGGCCCCACACTCCGCCCCCCGCGCCTGGGACCCGCTGATGTTTTCCTCCCCCTGTCGGTCGCACGGGTTCTGCCGGGGGCTTCCCCCTCCCGTCTCCCCCGCTTCTGTGGCAAGGCCCCCCATCTCCGGGGTCCTCAGAGCCCGTCGGGACTGTTGGATCCCTGGGGGAATTTGCAAAGGTTTTTTGGTTGCGGTGCTCCGGAGCGTCTGCCGCCTCGTCACCGCATTTTCGGCGCCAAAAAAGGAAGAAATCGCCCGGGCCGTGATTTTCCTTTTTTTGCGTTTTCCCGGAATATGCGTCAAATTTTACTTTTATTTTTTTTGGGAAACAGCCCCCTAGGAAAAAAAACCATAAGTGGTGAAAATTTTTTTTCCCCGTTGGAGATTTTTTAAAAAATAATCCCCAAAGGCATTTTTTTTTAAAAAATCTGCAGAAAATTTTAAAAAAACCCAAAATTAAAAATCCAAAATTGGTTTAAAAACCCAAAACATTCGCTGGGGTGACTGCCCGATAAACCCCAAATCCCCCCTTCTTCATGGGT